>JAEIHY010011001.1:0-78339 GCA_018904565.1 Drosophila tsacasi
GGTTTTTATTTGTTTATGCATGTGTGAGTACGAAGATGAGGGACGCCCCCTGCTGACCGCTCTGCTTCTTGTCCCAGACATTCTATATCTTCTGGATAAATACGCATCTCCATCTACCGGCTCATCTTTTGCTATTTTCCCCGCTATTTTTTCTGAAGACTCCTGGGAATTTTTACAAATGTTTTCAATGACAAGTGCTCTTAGCCAAAGGAGGTGGGCTTTCTGTGGGTGGCTAGAATTTCGAAATTGTTTATACTTAAAGGGGCGTGACAGCGGAATTTTGTCTGCTCATTTTTTTGGCCTCCGAACTTTTGAGTTATTAATTATTTGTTTGTTTGGCTTTTTGAAGTTTTCTTGAATTTGGAATGGGGAAAAAGTGGAGGGAGAAAATGGAAATATGATTAATTATTTTTTTGTGGGGTGTTCTACTTTTTAAAAATAATTCTAGCATTTAAAATACATTTCGTAACAAATATCTAAGTAATAAGATTTCATTTCTTTTTTCAGGTGAGTCAAAGGGATAATTAAAGAGCATTTACGATTTGATTCCCAAGGATCTTGTAGGTTAAATGAACATATTTTATAAATCTATTAATTACTAACTGATTGATGGTCCCCAAGCCTTCACTTTTATTTCATAAATACATATTACATTTACCCCTAGCCTTCATAACAAACCATCAATCAAGGTCAAAATTCGAAATCAATTAAATATTTATTATCAACAAAAAAATCTGTACATGAAATCAGGAAATAAATATAGAATTTCCCATTGCAATTTGCTCCCCAAAAACACACATTAAATACATCTGTATACAATCCCAAACTTAATTAACATTGAAGTCGGTTCGAGGGGGGAGGAAATGTCATTTCATTTCATAATTTCGATTTTTGACATTTGCCAAGGGGGTGCCGATGCAGTTTTTGCGGGCTGTGACTAATTAACACATTTATAGAGTGACAAACATGACGCATAGAGACATGGCCCTCATATTGTACGATCCGTTGGTGTTTTGTGGGGAAAACCCACTCAGCTGACCCCGGGCATTAACATTGGTCGCTGGACGGGAGTTTGTAATTATGCACAAACCGAAAGGGACAACTGTTGACATTTTCAATTGTCCTCATTTATGGCGACCCCGAAAAATGTTTGCTAATTAAGCAATCAAATAGTTGGTGACTTTGGCTATGTAAGTTGTTGAAAGAGAAATTGGAAAATAAAATTCAGAAAATATTTTCCAAAATTTCTTATATTTTCTTTTAAGAAGTATTATTAATACACAATAAATTAAAGATGTTGTTTAACAAACAAGTATTTAATTTAAAACTCCTATCCTTCTCCTTCTTATGAAGAAACTTGAACAACACCCAATTAAAGACCATTAAACCCAGAAAAAGCTGGTAAAAACTCTCAACAAATTCCCGAAAAATTCATATATCTGGAATAACACAAAAAAAAAATGTAAAGTCCCACAAAAAAGTGAAGAAGAGGTTGGCGGTCGGACGGACAAAAAACTACGCCCAGCAAGAGACGTGTGCCGCCAAAGCTTTTATAGCTGTCGCCCGTTCACACAATGCGGCGCGGCCCAGAAAACAAATATAAATCAATCCGGGGCCAGAGGATCCCCCGCCGGAGAGTTTCCACCATATTACCAGAGACAAAAGACTCCGCCGGATAAGGAAATTGGGGAGAGGTAGTAGACACCAGAGATGCCCTGGGTTTTTGTTTATTTATTCATTGATTTTAATACACTGCCCCGGACAGGGGGGAGTGAACAAGTTCTTGTAAATGGAAATGCATTTTCGATAAACCATTGGAAATTGATTTTCCCCGACGCCGCCAACACAACACCTTTTCGATGTTGTCTCCCCTTTGCCCCGAATTTTCCGACTAATTGTGCGTGTGTGTGACGTTGGGTGGCATTTTCTTGTTCTTGTTCTCTTTTTTTCCTGTAGGGAAGCTGCTTTGTTTAGGATTTTCATTGATTTCCAGCTGTTTTCCCCCGCTGCTTGTTGGAAATTAATTTTCCCCCCTAAAGCGGGTTTTCATTGTAATTTTAATATGCATTTTTCTGCGGTTGCCCAGCTGCTGCTGTTGTTGCCGTTCTGGTTTTATGGCTATTTTTATGTTTTAATATTTATGGTTTTTAATGTTCCATATTTAGTGGTTTCATCTGACTGTCGCTTCATGCACGATTCTCCTATTTCCTATACGGTTTCTCCTGTTTTTTATGGGCTTGTTCTGCAACGGAAATTGATCGTAAAAACCGACACTGACTGGGCCCTAAAAAACAAGGAAATTCACACGCTGTGGGTTGAATTATGTGGATTATGGTTAGTGGTAATTAAAATGTTTTACACATAATTAGATTTAATATATAGAATGGGAGTATACTATATATAGGAGAGTAAGCCAATAGACAAGTCTGGAGCAATTTCTTTCATATTTTCGAACCTCTACCTCCTTTATCCAGGACCCTTTCTTCAAACTTTTTCAATATTATTTCCCGTTTCTATGTTCTAGTTGATCCCCTCTTCCTTGGCTGCCTGCACTTAGCCAACTCGAGTGTAAACAATAGAAGACCACGATGAGGAAAATGTAGAAAGGCTGGCCATAAAAGCAAGTGCAACACTTGATCAGCTTAAATCAAACAAAATGAGGAATAACATTTTCACTCACACATTTCCACCACTCACTCACTCGCTAACAAGTCAAGTCAACTCGTCACTCTGGGTGGGTGGAAAATGTTGAAAAGTGGGTGGAGCTGCGGTCGTTGAACGTCCAAGTCCCTGTACTAGTATATGGGCGGGCTCTGGGGGCAACTGTTATATATATTTTTCAAACATTATAGCACTTTACACTTTTCACACGCTAAAATAATATTTTCGCAGGCTGCAGGAAGCGGCGGCAACGGCGGCGGGGTACATAGACTTTCAGTAGGAAGTGTTTACTCTACTCCATTTGGCCGAAACCCCCGTGCACCCTGGTCGTCTGCCCCTCCCTCTCAGGCTGTGCAAACAGCAGAAAACCGTAAAGGGAAACAAAAGCAGAGGGAGCAGCGCCAAATGTCAAGTAGCCGTCAATTGGACAGGGCGACATAAGCAAAAGAAGAGGCTGAAGCTGAGATATATAGAGGGGAAAATCGAGGGAAAAGGCGCTGAAAAGCTGAAAAGCATAGCAGGGCAAACAGCAAGTGAGTTGGGACAGTTTTGTTAACCACAATTGGGCAGACACGAGCTCCCACCAACGAGCCTCAAACTTTATGTACTGAGGGAAATCAAATATATATGGGTTTTTAATGTTAACCATAATCTTTGGATAACTTTAAACTGGACTAAAGTCCAGTAACCAAAAATCAGTAACCAAATTTAAAGTGAGTGATTGCTCAAAGACTTCATGAATTGTTATGATAATAAAACAAAAGTTTTAATAATAAGTTTTAATATTATTTTTAAGGAAATTTAAATTAATTTTTATACACGTAATAATAACCAGTGGTTAATCTAATATGGGAAATATATAATATGTAACAATAACCATAATATTTGGCTCATTATATATTATATATAATTTATTAAATGTATATATAAATATTTATATAAGTTTTTAACTCCGATTATACTTACAAGTTTTACCTATTATTTTTTTTTGGCAGTGCCTTAAGAGTGTTTGCATTTATATCCTGCTTGCCTCCTTGTCTTGGTCTTCGTCTTTTTCCACTTCGTCTTCGTTTGCTTCGTGTTATTTTTCGGTTTTCTTTTTTTTTTTTTTTTGGGGCTTTTGGGCAAACACTTTTACCGTTGACTTTCCTGCCCTTCTGCTGCCCTGTAGTTGTTTTTCCTCGCTTTTCCTACGCGAAAACTCTTTGAGAGGCACGCGGGAAAACCGCTTAGCATGTTTACCGTTATGTACGGTCGGCACTTGAATTCGCCGCGCGTTGCATTAGTTCGCCGCATCCGCTTTTTACCCAGGTGAGCGGCGGCATCAACGGGGGAAATGCGAGGAAATGGCGGGAAATAGGAAGCGAAAAAAGGGTTAAAGTGCGGAGGGAGAAGGCAAAGCTGAAGTTGTTACCAGCGGAGTGTAGTTGGAAAACTCTGCCGCCGTCGCTAATGTTTGCTTTGCTCTGTTTAGCCCATAAACGTGCTTTAAGCCCGACTCCTGCTGCGGATGCGTGTGTTCCTGGGTGTAAGTTGGGCTTTGGCAAACATTTTGTGCCGCGTCAAACGAGTCACGCACACACACGCACGCAAACACGCGAAATGGAGCAACTCTGGTGGCGGCAGGGTTGCCTAGTGGTTGGCCGGCTTTTGGGCCTTTGTTGTGACTGTACTTTGCACCGACAAAAAAAGGAAATAGAAGTTCAAATTTGTAAGTTTAACGTGTTTTTCTGACAGGCTAATTAGTTGCCAATCTTGACAAAATCTTTGACAATTAATTAAGGGAAATTGTAAGTGCGGAACACGAAAGCCAGCTGGTTTGGTAAGCCTGGATTATGTTCTGGATTATTTTCTCATTTTAGTTTTTACTATAATTTCTCTGAGAATTTCCTGCTCGCACCAATTGAGAATTAGAAGCTTTCAAAGTACTTTCTCTTCCTGTACCTTATCCCTCGGCTAATTACCCGTTTATCTGCTCAAATCTCCACCAATTAATTGAGCTGAACATGCCCCATGTCATCATTTCCCCCCGATAATCCCAAGAAAAGAACTTGATCTTGGTTAGAAGTAAAATTTAATTAATAAAACAAAAAAAGGAAGGGAAAAGCAAGAAACAATTGAGGAGAAGGCAAAAAAAGGCGGGAGACACGGCATCTTCTAAGCCAGAGGGACGTGTTGATGTCCATTTAAGTTAATACTGATTAATGCTGACAAATTAACTATGAAATTAATCAATGTCCGAGTATGTAGAGCAAGTTGAACAACAACGGGCCCGGAAAGTCGAAAAAGAGGCTAGGCCCCCGAAGTTGATAGCATCGCTTGGGGACGCTCTTTCGGGGGGTCAGAACGTCTGTTGTTTGTCACTTGTGACGATTTATCAATGCCAGCATAAATAAAGAGACGGGCGAGCATTTCATCAAAGTGTCAGACAGATTATCAACTCACAGAAAGAGACAGCCAGACAGCCTCTCGACTTGCGTTGACTTTAGTTGCCATATAAATATAAATATATACTATACTTGAGAGAGAGACAGCGGCTGGCATTGTGCGTGTTTGCAGTCCATCAAACAACATGTGATAATTCCAGGTTCATCAGCATTATAATCAACATAAAAAGTCAACTTTACTTTACTTATTTATATATATACAGAGAGATAGTGGGGGACAGAGAGAGAGAGACACCATTTACCATGCAAAAGTGAGCATAAAAGTTCCCATCATCGTACCATTCCCATTTCCATCTCGAGAGGATGCTGCTCCACCGGCTGATGATGATGATTGAGCAATGG
This sequence comes from Drosophila tsacasi, assembly GCA_018904565.1. Classification (NCBI taxonomy): domain Eukaryota; kingdom Metazoa; phylum Arthropoda; class Insecta; order Diptera; family Drosophilidae; genus Drosophila; species Drosophila tsacasi. The sequence goes on from JAEIHY010011001.1 coordinate 5,451, forward strand.
CACGCAACGACTTTATCTTTATCTCCCGGTTTTTCCTTTTATTCTCTTTTTTTGGCATCCGAAATTGCATAATTTATTGCGTGTGACAAATCGTAAAGGCAGGCCTCGGTCCGGTTCCAACACAACTGTTTTGCATAACTAATTAAGTTCGGTCGTGAGATGGACATGCCAGGTGTCACAGGGATTAATTTAGTCATCTGCTTGTAATTTGGTATCCTTTTTCAGGGGCTTAAACATTTCAATTGGTGTAAAGGAAGAAGTTGAAGAGAGATCTGGGTAAGGCATGAGTTTAAAGTTGGGATTTTGTTTTAGTTGGGAGAGATTAAGGGGCAGACTCTGGAAGTTTAAAAGTAGCCAGAAAAATGTTATAAAATGTTGTTTATGGAACTTACCTTATGTAACTACAATCATTTTATAAAATAATATCTTCAAGATCCTCTGAAGACCTCTTAAACCCTTTCAAAATTCTAGAATTCTAGTCAAGTCAAATAAAACCCAATAAATAATATGAAAAATGGCTTTATCAAGCACAAAAGAAGGTCAACACTTTACCCTATATATAAAACTGATTCTCACTCCTGTTCCCTTCTAAAAAAAATCCCCTGAGCTCCAGCTTCATCTCTTTTTCATAATAAAGACATTAGGGCCTGCACAAAAAAAGAGCCATTCAGCAATCTAAATGAGAATGCGTCAGCGGGTAATTGGAAAGCTCAACGCATAAATTATAGGCTAAAATGCACCGATATACAGAAAAAAGAACCCATAAATTCGTGTCCACTTAGGAGATGTCACAACACCGACCCAACCAAGCACGGATCGTGGCTGCGATAGTTAATTGTGACCATTGGATGAACAAATTTATGGTAGCATCGGTAGAGGGAATAAAACCCCAAAGTTATGGACTGCAGGCGACAAGCAATCGCCTTGAAGATTTCCAGTAATCTTGACCGCCATTCGGTGCATGCATAAATTTTGCAAATTATGTGCAATGAGAGCCGGCTCTCCTTGGTCCAGCCTGAGGCTATGGGGCAGAAATACCGAAATAAAAAACCACAGGAACAAGAAGGAAATATCCAGGCATCATACTCCCCAAGCTAATTGAACCAGTAAATCGCAGTCACATTGCTCACGGCCTTAAGACGAACCTTTCTTTGCTTCAGTCTCTCCTGTTGCTTTGTTTTTCTTTGGCTTTTCACTGTAATTCCTAGCTATTGTGACCCTGAGGGGCTTTTTCCGCTTTGGACACGACTTTGTCGTTGGTCTTTGGTGATGGTGTGTTTTTTTCTGTTCTTTGCTGTAGCCATTTTCCGATTGGAAAGCTCAAGTCTTTCCTTTCCGCCCTTCGGGCCATATTCTGTCATATTTTTTGGGCGGTGTCAGAGATAGGTTTTTGGCTGTAAGGGGAAAGGCAGAGGTTAGAGAGGCTGGAGGTGCTAGAAATTACAATAAATATAGAGGGGATTGAGCAATCTTATCTCTTAGTTATTTGCATATTTCCCCAAGCAGCTGTAAAAGGTAAATTCGGAGCGTATATGAATCCGAAATTAGATTCTTATCATAGAAATGTTACAAAGATGAAAGGGAAGTCATATCCTGCGGCGGAGCAAAAACAAGGAAGACAATTAATAATACTTAAAAAGGCAGAGAGAAGAGGGGGACTATGTATGTGAAGGATAACCTATGTGAGGGGGTGTGTTTTTCTGGGTAATGAATAATGTTCACTCACCTGGAAGCCCACATTTCTCCACGACTGGAGTTGAGTTATTTGCAGCATTTTTCTACCCGAAAAATTATTACAAATTGCTTGGGTAAAGTCAGGGCTTTAATTGAAATTAGGTGCGATAATTAAATGCATTTTTGGTTTAGCCCCTAAATGCTTAGTCTAAGGGTAACCTTTGACCCCAGGAGGTGTGGCCGGAACATATGGTACTATATGTGAGAGGGCTTAGATGGGGTGTGTTTGTTCACTTTTTGTTGAATCAAGTGTGGTTACTTATGCGGCGACGATACACACACATCCCAGTTGATTTATGACAGGACATGTGCGGGTTCTGTTTTTTTGGAACGGAGAAAGGTCCTTCCGAATAAATGGTAGCAAGGCATGAAGTCCACAGCTGCTCGGAATGGTTTAGAAAAGGTGTGAAAGCGGTCAGGGAATTTATTTTAAAATAATTGGGTGCAGTCTACTAAGCTAAATTATTATTCTATTATTATATTCTAAAAGTGGCATTAACAAATTTAGAAAATTATCTTAAACATCATTTAACATTCTTATATTATAAAAAAAATTTTGCATTTATTAAAAAAATATTTTTTGTTAATTCTTTAATTACAGGTAAGCTTTTTCTGGACTTCTAGAACTTTTGTTTCATCCCAAATCCCTAAGCAGACGTAAGTTTAAATCAAATAAAAGCCTTTATTCATAATTTTCCGCTTAAACGCCAAACAAATAATAGAAAAAATAAAAAAAGAAAGGCATATTTACCTCGCAATCAAAATCGAATGCATTTTCCCGTTTCCCATTCATGGCTATGCCATTTTCAAATATATTTCGGACTTTTAAATGCGCCTTTGATGTCTGTTGTGTATTGTGGCGCCTGCCCCGCCCCCACCATTTGGCTGATTTTACCGCCTTTCCCTTTCCCTTTCCCCAAAATTTCCCCGGCTTTTCCGACGAGACTGCGCTGCCTGCCCCCCTGGGAGTGGTAGCATATGCAAACGGCATTTTGTGGCTGCATCATTAACAGCATTGAAGCCAGAGGCGGCCGCCAGAAGAGGGTTGAGGGTCGAGCTTCTCCTCCAGTTCGACAGACAAAAACAATTACATTTCAATTTGGATGATGTCAAAATCAGTCTCGAGGAGTACCCCTGCTTCTGGCGGTACCCAAAAGTCAGCCACTGCTCAAATAATTGTTAATTGAAAATTTTGTTGCCAAACAGCGAGGGAAAATCAGCGGAAAAGGGGTTACACATTGCATGTGGCCAAAAATATTTATGCATTTAAACAATGCCAAATCAGAGCTATAAACAAAGGCAAAAATGGGCTGGGCTTAGCCTGGGTCTGCAGGGAAATTTCCATAAATTATGCACAGCTGGAATTGTCGATTTCGAAATTCGATAATCATTTCATAAATTTTAATTGCAAATTCAGCACAATTAAATGGCAAAAGAGCGCTCAGCCCTCAGAGAGACGCGAAAATTAAGGGGCCATGAAATATTCATGAAACATTCCCGAATTGTTTGTCAAGTTTTTGGTGGAAAATCCCGCAATGATCCGCAATTAAAATGTTTAATTTGAATGTTTGGCACGGAAAATGTAAACCAAATCAATAAGTTACTTGATGACAATCAAAGGAAATTAGGCACTAAATGTTTCAATAATAAAATCAAATCATTTCCAGCGACTGCTGCTTCTCACATTTAATGTTTTGTGCAGCTGCTGATTGGTGCAATTAAAGCGTAATTAATTTAATTAAATTTAATTTTAAATTGGCTGTGGTGATGGACATAATGCTCTCTCTGGCTAATTGTTATCAGCGAAAAATCTTAATTGCTGTTCGAATTAACAAATTAAAATTGATACGCTTGTGGTGTTTTTTTCTTCAGACCATTAAATACAAATCCAGCTCCAACTAGTGATTATATAACCATTTTGCATAGCTCTCAAGCTTTTTCTATGGATTCCCTAATTACCCTGGAGTATCATCAACAAAACATCAAAAGACCAAAAGCCGTGGAACTGCCACCTGTTTTTGGGTCATCAACACGTGTAGCCCGGGTTAGCTAATGGTTGATGGTCTTTAAGAAAGCATTTAAAACGCGTTTAGAGCTAAGTTAGTAAAAAAATATAATTTTCCTCTGACTTTCAGAGGGTTCAGAGGGGGAGAAGTATTGCAAAACTATTGGGGGATTTTCGCTTAGCTTATTTCCACTTTTTCCTTTTGCCATTTCTTTGTAAAAAGCTGACAAAAGTTTAAATATTTCATGTCAACCAATTAATTTGACCCTAATTGATATTTATTGAAAATTAAAATGCACTTGAGCCCATGAAGCTTTATATAAAATTCATCCGAGCAAAAAAAGAATGCAGCTTTCAAATGGATCATTATAATTTAATCCAATTTGATAAAATGAAATGAAAAACTAACAGGAATTATATAAATCATTTATATATATCACACAAATTCGGTATTATTTTATATATATAAGCTTAAAATGCATTAATCTGAAATGGAAAAATGTATTAATTTTTGTTTTCAAAACATGGCTAGATAGACCCTGGTTTTCAAGCTTCTAAATAAAATTATAATTCCCTGTAAGGGTATTAAAATAGCTTCCTAAAATAACTAAACAAGTTGATTAAGACAGAGTGTATTTATTATTTCTTGATATTAATCCTTATGACTTTTTTAGAGTCTAAAAGTAAATACAAAAAATTAACTTAAATGTTATACATAATTGTTTTTTTTTATATATTTTTTAGTTTATTTAACTAAAGTTAAAGTAAACTTTAATTTTACATAAAAGATTCCTTACTTAATTATCCCCCTCTAAGGACTCTTTGGTATTTCCTCATAATTTTCTTTGTGGCAAACTCTCCCTGGGCATATTAGCTCTGTCTTTCCTTTTAGCCAACTGTCATTAGCCTCGTGGTAACAAAGGAGCTTTTTCTTTTCTGCCTGCGTGTACACTGTACAGTGGAGCCTTAATTAAATTATGACTACGTTAATGTGCCGTTACACTCTGTGAGGCCCCCCGCCGCCGCCATTTTAATGGCTTTGCATGTCGCTGCTCATCAGCTGCAAATCGCTACTAACACATACACACACACACTCATTAACGTTAACACACACACTCGCATGGAGTAATTTTCGTTTCCTCTTCCGGGGCCTGTCCTTTTGTTGACTTCCGTTGCTTTGGCGTTTCGTGTCAGCCATTTGGCGAAATGTAAATAAAGTAATTAAAGTAATAAAATTTGTTTTTATGTTGCCAAACGGCAACGGCGTCGGCGGATCCTTCTCCAGTGGAAAGGTGATAATTACGCTTATTTAATCATTTATTATGGCCATTTTGATGTACGCTTTTTTTTGTCAATGTTACCCTTTTGGACTGTCTTTCTACTTTGTGGGTTCTCCCTCTGTCTCCGGCTTTGTGCAATTGTCGATTAATTTGTTTATGGCACGAAATTGTCGCGTTTATCACGTGGCTTAGTCGTTCATCAGGGGTTTCCTCTTGGCCATTTTTATTTTTATATTTCCTGTCTGTATTTGCCTTTGTTTAGGCTTTAGTTTGCTTATTTACGCTTTTAGGTGAGCTTTGGGGATATCCTCTAAAATTAGCACTCAAGTTTGCTAAGTCTGAGGGATATAGGAATAGGTACAATTCAATAACCATTAATATACAATATAATAAAACTATATTTTTTATTTTTATTTCTCAAAGAGGTAATAGAACAAAAAATATTCCAAAGTACAAAAAATATACATAACAAATCAATTAGTTTCCCTATTTCACACTCATATGACTATGCAAGCCATATATGCATACGTATAGTATATCAATTTTAATTTAAATAAAGAAAAATACACAAAAAAAGGACACTACCAATTGCCATGGCAACTATGAATGCCAAAGTTTTTCGGAGCTGCAACCAGACGGATGTAAAAAAACAATTTTAAATTAAATACCAGACAGCACAGACAAACGAAAATAGAAAACAAGGCACCCTCCTGTGGAAACCCACTGCCACTCGGTAGAGGAAAAATAAAGGAAAAACTGGGAAAAGCACAGCAACAACAGGCGAAACAGCTTCATTTAAATGGCACGCGAGGGCGCCACTTGAGCCCTGGACAGGCTCCCAAAAACTCCCTCTGGACTCCATCTCATGCCTCTCAGATATGAACTTTAGCCAGACAATGTAATGAAAAAACTTCTCACACTCTGGAGGGAAAAACCAGAAGCAGAATTAGAAGTATAGCTAAAAAAAATAGCTCGGCGCGTATTAAATAGTTGCAATTTTTTATCACCCCAATAGCAGAGGGAGATCCTTACTCATTTCCTTCGGAAGGTTTTCTTTTTTATTTGGTTTGCTGTGTATCCAAGAGTAAATAATTTTCAGGTTCAAGTGCCATATAATTCCCTTTACTCTCCCTCTCTTTTTTTTCTACAAATTACACGGTCTCCGGCACACCCACACCGATTTCTGGGCCCCCTTCTTTTCGGCAAAGAGCCCGCATAAATAACGCCATTAAACATGTTCGAATAAGGAACCAGGGAATAAGTAGGGGGTGTGGGAGGGTGGCAGGGAGGGGGTGGTGTTATTAGTGGGTGCCAGGGTGCTCCGAGCTGGTGCTGATGTTGTCCTTCTCGTGCCTTGTGCGTTTTTGCGCTACATTTTTATCTGCCGCCCATTTCAAGTTTTCTAAACAGCATTGGGCTGGATTGCACTGAGAAAATAGTTTAGAGGATGAGAGAAAATGTTTGGGGGTCTAATAAATAGATTGGTATATTTTTTAGAATATTTCTTATATTAAGACTTTAATCAAGTACATTTTTTAAGGTAAAATATATAAACATTGCCGAAGACAACCCCAACTTAGAATTTTTTGTTTTATCAGAATACCTCTTCTTTTACCAATTATTTATTTTTTACTAATATATAATATATGGGAGGGGTTGAAAAATATATATATTTTTTTTAATTTTTCATAATCAGAATTTATTTTAAATATAATTTAAAATCACATTTTCTCTCAGTACCCCGAGCAGCTTCAGTTTCGTTTTCAGGTCGCCCAGCATTTGCCTCTGCAATATATCAAACGATCCAAGCTCATGTGTCTGAGCCCTGTCGTGCGGTTGCCAGCCAGCAGACGGCCGCCTGTTCAATGTCCTGGCATCCTGTTTCTGTTCCTGCTCCTGTTGCAGCTCCTGTAGCCTCTGGGTTTGTCCCCCCCGAGTGTTCCTGTTCCCGTTTGCCATTTCCCATTGCCTGTTTTCCCATTTTCCCCCCAGCCCAGACCCGGGCTTTGGCTTAATTGCCAAATGTGTTTAGGTGTGGTTTCGCCTTTCCATTGTCTTCGCTCTTGGCCCCGTGTGCCGAGCGTTTTTCCGCACAACAGAATTAAAAAATGTGGCAATGAGGAAAAGCAGGAGGGGGAAAACCAACCCAGAGGGTGCTTCATGAAGGACCAACAGCTGAGGCCCTTTATTCGATACATCGCACAAATTTGCATGTTTCGAGGGGCCAGCCCAATTCACGTTGAGCCGAGAGAAGCTTTTGAAGTTTTATGGTTTGCCATTTGATAACTTGGCACACGAATGGCGGAGTTTTATCCTGAATTTCCAGAGGGTTTTCCAGGGGGGGGTAGGGAAAACAATGGTAATGCCTTTTAGCTTTTGTTTTGTGATTTCCCGATTGAATGGTCAGTTAAACGGAAGTTCTAGAGTTATGTTTGTAGAGTAGAGTATTTTTTAGGACTTTTTTCAACGAAACTGACTATAAAGGGTAAAAGGCTTAGGTTGTTTTAAAAATCGACTTGACAATGGGTTTGTTATAGAAAATATCTACAAATGTTGACTTTACAAGAACATTTTTACATCAAAAATATCTGCTGATTTTAAAAACTTTATTTAAAAGTCCAACAATGACTTGTTTGCATTTTCCAAACACGTTAAAAAGGTTTCTAAAATACGCTTTGATTTGTTATTTAGTTGTTTAGACATATCAAATTTGTATTCAATATATTTTTGAGGTGCTACATAAATCATGTGAATTGATTTTTATTCTTTAGCTCCCTTGAAGTCCTACTTTTAGCCTTTTGATTATACATTTTTCTCATTTATATTCCTCCTATATGATTTTCCATATCAACCATGAACACTAGCATTTATTTACCTTCAACAGCTCCGCCCCGAAGGAGAATTTCTAGCATTGAAACACTAATTACACTCGGTTGACACACCTCCCGTGGGCGTTGCCGCCTCGTTTTCCATTCAACTTGGACACGCTTTTTGTGGATGGCCAAGATACCAAGATACCCTGTCGTCTAGACAAACTTTCGGGGTCACTCTGGGCCAGATTTTGAACTGAAATGAGAGAGGTAGAGCAAGCAGCTCTTTGTCTCATTTTTGTAAATTTTTTTTGTGTTAAACGGAAACACTTCAAAGTCGGCGGAGAAAAGCCGAAACATAAATGCAAATTTTCCCTCACCCGAGCTCAGGCTCGATTCTTTTCAATGAATGAATATGTGTGTGCGCCGAGGGTGAGTTATGAAAGCCCGGGGCGTTTCACTTGTTAAAACAAATTATAGGTTTCGTTTTGATTATTTTCGAGCTCTCCCGTCTCTTTTTGAGGTAGGTAGTATGCGCCTAGGTAGGCCCTGGTGTATAATAATACGAATTCATTTGCATATTTTCCCAGTTCCAAGGGGGAGCGACCGAAACGGAGCCCAAGGAAGTCGGATTACAGTCCTTTAAATGGGTCAAAGTTCAAGCCAAGTACAAGATGTTTCCACTTCCTATTGACTGGGCTCTCTTTTCTGCCAGTGAAGCGTTCGATATGGGAAGTATCCGTCACATATTGAAGGCATTAAGCGATCTGTCTGTCACTGAATCGGCCCACAAATGTGTCAGGCCGAAGTCAGATCAACAGGCACTAAGCGGCGAGCACTCATTTCTCCCCATTTAAACTCTCAAAATGTCAGATTATTCAACTTTGATAAGGCATAAAGAGTATATATAGCATATATACATACTATACCCGTGGGCAGCAATTGAGGATGAGTCTGGAGTTCATGCCTTCTTCATCCGCTTTCCTCTTTTCTGTGAGATGTGTCGATTACAATGGCAATTTCAAGCCAAAGTCTGACGTCTGATGAGGATCAACGCGCTCACGAGGCATGAAAAATTATGGCACGTACTGGGTAGATTTCCCGAAATGATAATCCCACAAATCTCACATACATATATGTGAGGGACTCTCTTCTTTATGGAAATAACCATATTATGCATTAATGATGATGAGCCGTGGCGAATGAAAAGTCTTTAAAAATTGAGCGTGGCCTTTAATCTTAGATTGGCTTTTCTGCAAGGAGATTTTGCAGTGAAAATAAAGTCTTGAAATTAGGGAAATATTTGTAAATATTGGAAAAATTTATATTTGAAGTAAATCCTTTAAGACTTTCCTTTTATTTCTTTTTAAATAATTAATATTATTATCTTCTTTCCAAAATTATTATAATTTCCTCTTGCTTATATTGCTAGCGCTCTCAAATTCTCATATTTTTATTAAAGATTTATATACCCTTTCCCATAGTTATATGGAAAAGCTTGAGTTTAGTTCCCGATATAACCATAATCGAATCAATCAATTGGCCAGCCACCACGCCTTTCCCCTTTCACCCCACAATCTTAATATAAATGCAAATTTAAATCAGAAAATGAAGAGAGGCTGAGCCCGGGAAAAGCCCGATGCGTAGCAAATTCAAAATGAAATGAAACGAATCGGTGCTGGCCTGGCTTAGTTTGTCCGTTTTTCCATAGAAATGCATTAAAGTTTTGCTGCTGCAGAGAGAAAAGATTGAGATTGAGAGACGAAGATGAAATATGCGCACAAATCATTTGCTTAGGCTGGGCTTCGGCTTCGGCTTTGGCTGTGGCTTTGGGTTTGGGTTTGGGCTTTGGCATTTCGGTTTCAGATTTTTTTTTATATGTATATTGAACTAGCCAGCAGGTAGGCAGGAAGGCAGAGATAAAGCCATGCCAAATGGTAGGAGAGCTGACCAATGAATCGATTTGGCCAAAAAGTTTACAGTGGTTTCACCTTCTGAAAGGCAGTTTGAGATGTAAAAGGGTTTCCTTTAATATGTTTGATATATAGAAAAATCTTTTAAAATTTAAAAGAATGTTAAGTAAACTAAAAATCGAATTCAAGAGTTCGTGGATTTTGTAAATACATTTTTATAGATTTATTTTACTTTAAAATATTTTTAAAATCTGAATTGTGTGCCTTTGGAACTTTGTAATTTTTTGCCTCTCAAGTTTATATTTCCCTCTTAACCCACTGTTCAAATCTGTCTTATTTTTTGGCTTATGCAAAGCCAGTTTTATCTGATTAGGCCTAACTCCCCCCTACCTTACTCCCCCGTCACAGATTCCTCCCGTATCCCTCTCCCAAATCGGCTTCGGTTTCGGTTTTATGAATTCCATCTTTGTTGAGCTTTGGTTACGCTTTTCGGATTCGGTTTTGGTTTTGATTTCGGTTTTAGTTTTGGTTTTCGTTTTGGTTTCAGTCCGTCCGAGCCCGGCTTTTCTTTCTTACCTCTTTTATGAAGCCACAGAAAAAAGGCCAGAAATACAAACGCATCGTTAGCCCTTTTTTTGTTGTTCGCCGTCGATCAAAATGCAATCAAAATTGTGCGGGTTTCGGGAACCGCCTCCCTACTCGTTCACTACTCCATCGGAGGAGCTACTTTGTTTGATTGTCTGGACCACAAAATAGTTTGTTGCTGGCTCGTAAAGATTTCTATCGATGGAAAATGGGGGGAAAATGTTAAGAATGGGGGAAAAAATCCGAAAGAAATATCGGGCGGAGCTGAACTTTTCTGTGGCTTATTATTTATGGTAAGTGTCTGTTTGGGTTTGTAATTGATTTTTACAGTTCTCGACTCTTTTGAGGTTTCTCTGAGTTATAAACTCTTTGGCTGGGAAAGATCGGTATCACAAAAAGCGGTTAAAATGGCATCATAAATAACATGTTCGTGGCTTTATTGTTTGGGACTAAAATCGTTTAAAAATGTAGAGTTAAATAGTATATCTTTAACTGGCTTAAAACAAGCTTTTTAATGGGTTTAATTTTTCAGTATTACTACCGTTTTGAAAACATGTATTTTAGGTCTAATTTATTATTAATTTGTTTATAGTTGTTGTTAAAAATTTAAGAAGAAGAGAAAATTATATGAAATAGGTTTCGATTTTGTTATTATAAATTGTATACGAAATTTTGAGATAAAAGTAGTTGTAACTAATTTGTTATTATTTTTAGGTGGAAACTCTCCCTTTTTAATTAACTTTAATTTAATCTTCTCCATGATCTTTCAACAGACTTATAAATAGAGCCCTGAAAAACCTTATCTTTCTTCTAAATTGATCTTTCAATCTCGCTTATCTTTGATCCCAAAAAGTTTGGAACATGTAGCACCATTAGACTCATTTTAAATACCTCAAAAAACCCTCTAAACTACATTCAAAATGCATTAAAATGGAGAGAATAAAATCCGGAGAACCAAAAACGAAACTGAAAACAAAAAAAAGAACGATATAATCCAATTAATCCTTAAACGTTTTTTAAAAGCATATAATTTAAACACACGCCGACGCCAACGAGCGACAAAAGAGACCGAAGCGAACCCAGAGCGAGGGAAACCTAAAAAAGAAAAACCCGAAAGCAGGAACACACCCAAAACGACACACACGGAGTGTGTAGGCCTGTGTGTGGAGCACGACCGACCGACCACAATGCCAAATTCGATCGTCTGGGAGCCCAGTTTTTTTTAGATATACATATGTATATATATAGAGCCCTCTCCTCCGACTCCGACTCCAACTCCGACTCCGACTGACTCACTGATTGCGATCGCCCAGCGGAAGGTGCGTGAACAATGGAAACAATCGAACATAATTAGGCTAAAGTGCTGCGGATAAAGGCGACTCCGCCGACGACTCCTTCTCCCCCATAAATAAAAACGACAACGCAAATAAATTGTAGTGAATTTTTATAATTAATTGTATTGTCGTCGACGGTTTCAAGGGGGTTAAGGCACAGCGGTAGTTTTTTGCGCTGATTTGCCGATAAAAATGCACACAGAAGGCGGTCCCTCGGAGGTTTGTTTGTATTAAAAGCACATTAACAAATCCCCTAATCGGTCTATGTGGGTGTTGTCTCAGTGAGTTCCTCTTTCCGGCTAGGGATCTCTACTAAAAACTCACTCCAACTCTGGAGACTTAACAGTGGGGTGAGAGCATTGATTGAGGGATGGGATAAAGTTAATTATGCGATTAATTTCTAAGAGATTAAAGGTGATTTAGACAGCTATTTTCTAGTATTTTAATAACTGATGAGCAGAGTGAAAGAGAAGTCTGGTAATTAGAAAGGATTAACTCTAATGAGTGAATGATATGAACTTTGATTTAGAGATATTTTAGGCATAAAATTATGTTTATATAAGAAAATAATTAATTAATAATGTTATAAGTATTAGAATTTATTTTCGTAAGAAAACAAATGAATATAAATTCCGTTGGCATTTTTTTTTATTGAAGAAGAGCTTATAAGGTTTCAAATTGACCCCAGAAAATATTACAAAAAAAATAACAAAATTATTCAATTAATAAAGATAAGAAAATCTACTGAATTTACTTCACCAAATGCTTCACTTTCTCCCCCAAAAATATCGACGGCCTTTCTCTATGTATTTACGACCTCCGAACGAGATAAAAACAGGCACTCTCTCTCCCATAATAGACCATAATAATTTATTGATTTCCTTTTAAAAAGGCTACAGCCAAGCCGCCTGCTATTGACCCAAAATTAATCTGCACAGAATTATCGCAAATAAGGAGGGAGAAATGGCTTGGACAGGAAAGGCGACAGGCTTCGGGACTTAACTTCTCATTATGCAAGTATGTCCTGGCCTGGCCCTGTCCTGTGTGTATATATTACTTCTGCCTGGCTGCTTTAATTCGCTGACTTTAGTGGGCTTATTTTTTCTCCTCCATGAGGAGTAGGTAGGTATTTTGTGAGGTGCCTTTCGGCCTTTTTCCAGTTCTCAGGCTGCTTCGGAGGCTGCTCCCTGCCTGAGCGCATTTCCAGCCTTTGAAGTTAATCCTACATGCGAGTGTACTATATATGTTTGTGACCTGGCCCAGACTAGGCCTCACTGTATAATTGTGTTTTAGCATTTAACTTTGGCTCCAATTCCAGTGCTCGCTTTTGCCAATTTTGGTATGCCGGTGCCTCTCTTTCTCTTTCTCTGGGCCATTGTTTGCCTAATTTTCAGGCCCTGGGGATGGCTAGAGCAGCAAAGGCCTTAATGCCAAATTGGGTGATAGATGATTTCAGCCTAAGAATGAGTTCAACTTGGGTCTTTCAATTAGTCCCAAACGAAAAAATGGTAGGAAAAGTTCAAAGGAGCCCCGGCCACCTTTAATAATATTTTTCTACTTCTACTTAAAAGCCAGAATACTGCCAAGCGTAATTACCACTTGAGAGCACAAATGGTTATGTGTATCTCTTGGATTATTTTACTGGGCGGAACACACACTCACTGTGTCGTCTTTAGCCATATGGATATGTTTTTATAGAGACAAATCTTCTAGACGAAAGACCGCAGCAGCTGCTGTTACATTTGGCAGACTCTCTGCGCCTGCAGGTAATTTATCTAATAAAATTATTATTACCATATATTATAATAAATGAGGCTTAATAAGTAGGCCAAGATATATGGCCGGAGGAGGAGCAGTGCTGTCTCCCCCAGTGAAATGGAGAGATTTGCCTGGGCAATACTTTTGGATGTTGCTGATGTTTCCCCCCGAAGCTGCCTGCCGGTCACGTGCCGCTTTCGCAATTTGTGGCGGCGGCGGCGTCTCGGAGGAAACCAAAAACCGCAAATGTCTCCGCATCGCTCTCTTTCGGGGCAACACCGAAAATAGCTAAACAATTTGAAAAGATGTCGCACAATTTGACGACACAAACACAGGGCGGCAGGCACAGGGACTCCGGAGGAGGACGAGGAGTCTGAGCGTCGAACAACGATGTAGACGAGACAAACGACAAGGCGACGGCGCATTTGAAATGCAAAATAGGCAACACCGAAAGACACGCCTCCATTTTTGGAGCGATACAGTTGATGGCGGAGCAACAATCGTGGTGGAAGGGGAATGGAAAATGGGGAAATGTTGGAAAATGAGAGTTAATTAATGAAGCGAAATGTTTTAAGAACTGCTGAAGACTTATAGAATTATTTGCAACAATTATTGAGCTGGGAAGAATATGCTTGATACCATAATTTTGCTTGTATTGTTTCTTTAATTGATTTTAAATCTTGAGCTATTTTGTATACATTTTTATTTATGAAAAAAAATAAGGAAACCGTTGACAAAGTGTAATAAATATTCACCTCTAACAACTTTGCCTTATTGCTACAACCCTTTTTGGAGCATTAAGTCGCAGTCCCGAAAGGTGGGCCTACAAATTGCTTCATTTGACCAACAAACCAACCCCCTAAAGCCCCTTGAAAAAAGGGTACAAAACTAAAGCCAAAGCCAACAAATATTTATGTTAAATTTGATGTTGTACAACGACTAAAATGGGAGCACACCCAGCAACACACACAATTGAAATGGCGCTTAATTTTTTATGACCATCGCAAACACTCAAGCCAAACAGGCTAACCACAACAACGACGGCGGCAACTACATGAGTATCCTTGACACGGGGAGGGTCCCCCCGAAAAGGAAAGAAAAAATGTTTTCTGCTTTTTTTTATTTCCTTCGGCTGCGGGAAATTCTTTTCTAACCGCTACAATTTTGCGGTTTGTAAAACTTTTGGCCCTCACTCCCTTTCTTCTTTTAGCTCCTTTTTTGTTTCTGGTTGCCTTGTTTTGGGGGTTTGTTTGCCTTATTCTCTGTCTCTCTGCCTTTTTCACTTGCTTTCCATTATTTTGTTTGCATTTGAATTGAAAATTAGTATTTCGGGCACTTTAACTTGGACCAGGGACCCCGAAAGCTACTGCTAATTTATCATGCAATATTCTAAGAGAGGCTTTCACTTTCCACTTTCCATTTCCCTCTTTTTTTTTTGGCTTCGTAAGGGTTTTTCGAAGGCAAGTGTTTGTTTAGGTTTTTCTTACATAATTTTATTTATGACATGTTTGATTGGGTCCTTCCACCTTCTGCTTTTTAAAAGTCCATGAAGGGGAAGACAAACAGTTTCGAAATCTTTATAAATGGCAGACGGGCGGGACCTGAGTTCGTGGAATTTTATGCCAGGACATGACTCAATTGCAGTCAAGTCGCTCACTCAATTTGCCAGGGAACAGAACTGAACAGAACATAACTTTACAATGTAATAAAGTCCGGGAGCCGACGTGCCACTCAGCAAACAGAAATAAACACGAAACAGAAGTCCCTGTGTATCCCCGCCAGAAACCCAAAAGGTAGACACCGCTGTCGAGGAGGAGTCGGAGAAGGAGCCTGTGTGCAGACAACGTCGACAGCGACAACTAATGAGTTCCTAATTTAAATAAATTTCTACTCATAAATTAAAAACTAAGAGACAAGGACAGTACAGTGAGTGTGTGCTGGAGCGCTGGGCATAGGGAAGGAGGGATAGTCGTCTGGCTGTCAATTCTCTCGGGGGGCATGGAGCGGTCTTAAATGGCTTTAAATGTGATAAAGTTATGCTAGGGATTGGCAAAGAGGAGGAAACATATTTCTAATGATTTATAGATATATTTTTTATAGGAAAATAATATAAAAGGAGTTGAATAATTTAAATTAGACTGCGAAATTAATAGTTCGTAAAGAAACTGTAATTAAAAGTACAGGCAATAAGTTTGTAAGAAATCTTTAATTTAAACTTCAAATATTTATAATAGATTTTTATTTTATGCAATCTTCATCCTCCTCCTCATTAGTCTCAGTCCCAGTTTAGCCCTCCTTAGAGCTTTCTTTCTGCCAAAATCCCCCATAACAATTTCAATTATTCCACGGATAAGGCCTGGCTTCCATTATAAAGTCAATCGTCAGTCAATTTTTGCCCCCTTTGGTTCTGGCTCTGCTTCTACCTTCAACTCATTATCCTGCAATGACCAAAAGTATTTACAAATTTTGTTAGGCCAGGCCAGCCTAGCTCTTTATGAGTTTGCGATGGGAAGACGGCCAACGAGGCCCGCATAACCACATAAATCAGTTTCTAGCCCCGCTAAATGCCGTGACAGGAGCTCCCAGCGAAAAGGAGCTGCAAAGTCAATTCAAAGCCAAAGCCAAAACCAAAACCAAAGCCGAAACCAAGAATCGTCGTAGATACGTGAGCAGCAGTAGGAGGAGGATGAGTAGGAAAAACTTTGGCGCATACCAAAAGTCAATGAGCCATTGAACGATCGATCGGTAGATATAGCAGAGGAGCAGTCAGCCCAAGATGGTCATCTCTCTGGCTCCGACTGCGACTCCGACTCTGTGCACATTTTTGCTACGCCGCATTTTTAGCCAATTTAAAAAGTCTAATTTAAGCAGGCAACCCGGCGGCATTCGCCACGCACGTAAACGTAAACGTAAGCCCCGGGAAAGGTGAGAGGTGAGAGGGGCTGCGCAAAGGATTGATCTGGTCTGGCTAATTTTGAGCACGTACGCATATAAATTTCATCAAAATTCCGCAGGAATAAACGTTTAAACTCGCGAAAAAAAGGACTCTGGTTGCGAACAAAAAAATGCATATTAAATTATGAGGAGAGGAGCACAGGGAATTTTATTTCGGTAAAAGGAATCTTTTTAGCTCGTATATTGTTGCTGTTGTCTGTCTGGCCTTTGTTTTTGTCACTGAACGCATAATAAACATGTTTATTAACATTTTTCGCTGGCTGCCAGGCAAATACAATAAATTAAGAGCCGAGGCCAGGCGACAGCTTGCAACATGTTGCACGCAACATTCATCAGCACCCGGCAGAGACAGCCCGAAAAAGCGAGGCAAATAAAATGAGGAAAAAATAACATAGTTGGTAGAGAGGGAAAAATGAAATAATTATTTTCGGGTTCTGCGTAAATTGAGGAATTTCTCAGGAAAAAACACGGTGAAGAAGGGAGCAAGGGGAGGTAGAGAAAAAAGGAATGCTTTTGGTTATGTTTCTTGTTTGGAGGAGAAAAAAGAAATTTATGTTTTAACCATTTATAATTTTAAAGAATTTTTAAAGTTTTATAAAAAGGTAGTTTAAGTAGTTTTGGAGTTTTGTAAGTATAATTATTTATATAAATAATGATCATTAAATATTTCTGCATTCAAGAACGGTTAATTTACCTTTTTTTATTTAAAAACCCACAAAGAACTTCAAATTTCCATTAAAAATTCATTCTTGCCACATTTACCCCCGAAAAAAAATGCAAATTAAAATGGTAATTTTCCTGCATGTCCTCTTTTTAATTCCCCAGCTGAATGATCGTGGCTCGGGGGCATTGCCGACTTGATTTAAAGGCTACTCGATACGACTCTCCGGGCCGTTCATTAAATGCACTTTATAGGGCGGCCAGCCGATCGTCGCTTTTTGCATTAATTTCACATGCAATTTACGCTGATTTATTTGATCTGGTGTTCTGTGCAGTCTTGGTCTGCTTTTCCCCCTGCCATGCTGTCTGTTTGTCACTCAGCTCGGGGGATCTTGAACCCGCTTCCTAAATTGGCTGTGGCCACAAAGGAGACTCACTCCTCCGTTCGCCTCGGCTGCCTGTTGATTTGATCGATTTGTGTTGATTGCCTGTCAGGGGCCGATACAATGGCTCCTGGACGGGAGAGAGGCACCGAGGAGCGGCTCTTGTTAGGTGTCAGTTGGGGCAGTCAAGTGTTAAATATATATATGCACAGGGGGCACTGGCAGGCAGGAGGCACCACGGACTTTATGTTAACTAAAAGTGCATAAAATCCGCAAAAGGAGAAGCCCAGACCGACGCTTGTGTCAGTCAGCCAGTCAGGCAGTCAGTCAGTCACTCATTCAATTCATTCACTCGGCTTTTATGCAGAATTGATGATGGCCAAGGTTTTCTCGCTTTTCTCTTCTTGGTAACGTGAGATTTTTAGTCACAGATATGGCCCGAGTGTGGGTCTTGTAAAATGATATTTGGGCTTGGCCTTTAAGCTTTGCGGGCTTTTTGGTTAATATTCCAGGTGCTTCCAGTGCTTCCTTGATTGAAATAAGCTTAAATTAATGGAGTTCATTTCCTCTGCGACTCTTTCTCCATTTTAAAGATTGCTTAGTCACTGAGCCGTGTCCCCCGTAGCTTCCTCTCTATTTTGTAATGCAATTTCTTTACTCTTGGCTTTTTGCTTACTTCAATTCTATATTGTGTATATATATTACTTTGAGTTGTGTTATCATTCTAACGTAATCTTAATCACTTTGCCCAATGTTCATTCATCCACATCATCAATTTCCCCCTCTGCTTTGGCTTACTCCTTTGGCTTTTCCCGGCCAAAAAGAGACTTCAACTGCGGATGGATTGGCTTGAAGATGTCTTGAGTTCTTTTTGAGTGTCTCTCTGCCCTGCACTTTTCCGCTTTTCTTCCCCATTTTCCCCGCTGTGTGTGTGTGCTTTGTGTTTCAACATTTGCTTTTTACGCCGCTCCAAATAGGGAACTTTCTGCCGCCTTTATCAGATTTTTGCCAGTTGAAAGATCTGCTGTAAAAATCACTCCCGCAACTCTGGCAATTTTCCCCACTCGTCCGTCTCCCCTTCGCTTTCCCACTTGCATTTCAATCTATTTTCCACGCGCGTGCTTTCCCGGTTTCCTTTCGGTTGCCGATGCATCAGTCAGTCCGTCAGTCGACTGACAACGCCCAGAACTTCACCTCTGGTCAAAGGAACAGCATTTGCTACTTAATAGTTGGCTGTTGCTGTTGTTATCGCTTCGCAATCTGCCAGTTGCGACCCCTTATGGGCCAAGTTAGTTAGCCGGATGGACGGTGGGCAGGGGAAAGGGGGTAGAGGGATTCCCCTCTCGGCTGGCCGTATTAAAAATGTATATAAAACTCTTAAACAAACCTTCCTTCAGCCGAATCTAGCTGTGATGGTCAATGGTCAATGGTTGCACTCCCTGCACTCCCTTTATGTACAGTGGGAAATAAATAGCAACATATAAATAGAATGTAATAAAATATCTAAATTAAGAATTGAGTATATAAAAATGTATATCAAAAATATGAAATATGTATCTTATATAAATAAATAAAAAGATTACATCTTTAGAAGACTCCTTGCGGCAAGTCCACTTGGAAATCATAAGCATAAACCAATGGATAATGAAGAATTCAATTCGTACTAAAGTTTTAACTAAGTACAATTTATTTATAATTAAATTTCTTAGCAAATTTATAAGAGAATTTATAAATCCAAAATTAAAGAAATTTTAAACAAAGCTTGACAAGGTCACAAATTAATCTCCGTCGAAGACCTCTTTTATTCCCTGTTCTCCATTTCTCTCAGTGTGTAGCTGCTCCTGCTGATCCGCCTCCTACTTCTGTTGCTGCTGGTCCCTGCTGGTTCTTTATAGATTTCAATAATAGATTTTTCGAGTCGGTTTCCTTCGGTTGCGTTACTTGTCTGCATTGCCGCCGCGCTGCCTGGCCATCCTAGCCTGCCCTGTCCTGGCCTGTGCCCTGCCTGCAATTTTTGTTCATTCGGCGTGCAAAATTGTTTTTCCTCGTTGGCTGCTATTTTTCTGTATGTTTATTTTTTTCCTATATTTTTTGTATACTTTTTTTTGCTGCTGCTGCCATTGGCCATGAACCCGCTGACGGCTCTTGTGGCTCTTTGCTCCCGGGCTCTCCTTCTAATGTGTTTCTTTTGTTTCGTTTTTGGCTTTTCGGTCGCAATGCAGCTGCTGCTGCTGTGCGTTGAACCTTTTGGCCAATTGCAATTGTTTCAGTTGCAAGTTGTTCTTGCCGTTGATGTTGCCACAATTCGTAGCGCTGCTTGTTGTCCACTTAAAGTGCCACATTTGGTGGAGCGAAAATTGCAGAATGCAGAATGCATGAGGTCAAGCGCATAGCATAGGAGGGGAAACCCTTGCGGAAATTGCGAAAAACCCTCATTTGTGCGAAAAGCTGTTCATGGCAATGACTCCGCCATCGATGAGTTGGTTCTTGGCTTTAATGGTTATTTAGGGGGAATTTATATAGCTATCGATTTGGTAATCGATAAATGATGAGGGTTCCGGTCAGCAGCGGGAGATGGGTCTTAGGGAAAACAATTGCATTCTCAGGGCATTATTATCAATGGTAATCGGTTAACAAGAAGTCAATAAAAACGCTTTATAGGGAGTCCCAAAGGGGAATTGTTTAAATAACAAAGAAAGTGAGGAATTGATTATGGAATGAGGTGGGGAAAGTCAGAATAAAGTTTCATAATTTGTGATAATTTATTTGATAAATATTTCTTAAAGAGGTTTATAACCACAAATGGCTTAATATCTCTTTAAGAATTTTAAAGTCAATAAGAATCATAAAATCCACTTGATTAAAAAGGTTGTTCAGTCACAAAAGTATTTATTTTCATAACCAGGGGTTACTTAATCCTCCTTGGCTTCCATTTAAAGACCTCTCACAATTCCTGCTTCTCCCTCGTTTGTAATTCCCTTTAAATAAAAATTAATTGCTCGGAAAATTGCTAATAAGCGGAAAGTGCGTGTCGCAGGGAAGAACATCAAAAGGCAACTAACCAGAGATTAAGATAGTTTCCCAGACAAGGATGTGTGTGGGATGCGATGCTCCTGCAGCGAAACTTTTTCCACCACAGATTGCGATTAACAAGTGCAGGAGGTGGAGGCGGGGTACCTGGGTGAGAGGCCTTGTAAGTCGAAACCTACCGGGGTGAGGCACATCTCGCTCGAGGTTACGTTTACTAAGTGTGAATTTGGTGTCATCAGTGGAGAAAAATCAGCGAGGGAAAACTCGAGCGGGGAAAGGAAGAGGGTCACAAACAAAAGTCAACGGAAATGTGCGAGTTTCGCTTGGGGCGCAACTAAAATTGGCAATGAAAATAAGCGTAGATTACGACTGCAGGAGGGGGAGACTCGCACTGAGAACCAGACTCTGAGCTGGAGTCAAGTTCCTGGCCATCATCAGGCGAAACCCATCAACGTGTAATGAGAAAAAGTTAACTCGCTTCCAGGCATTCGCCGTTCGTTCGGTGTTGTTTCTGTGTGCCCCGGCGTGTGTCTCTGATTATATCACTGCTGCCATGGGTCCCCCTGCCCAGGGTCGGGTGTGAGGGTCATTATCTGGCCCGAAGATGCCAATGGACACATGCTGGTCACTCGGCGATGGGCTAAATGCTTCTATTTAAGTTGTAAAATTTAAAGGCAACCCATAAACCTGAACCAAGTGTAAGATGGCGGATAAAGTCATTTTTGGGAATGATTTCAATGGGTTTTCAAGGGTTTTATGAATTGAAAAAGTTGCAAGCTGTAACTTGGACTTCAAAAAGGATTTTGCTGGGGGAAAGAGAAATAGGGAAATTGTTAAAATAAAGAAGACTTAAGGGTAAGAACATAAATAATTACATAGTTTTTAAAAAGCTAAAAAGCATGCATATGTTTTTGAGATACTTTGATTATAATAGTATCTACAAGAGATATATGTCTTTATTTTTCTTTTTAATATTTATCCCGCACAAACCTCCAATTTCCTCGCTCATTACTTCTTACCTTCAATTGACTTTCGGTTTCGTAACCCAGAAAACCAAAGCCTTACATAACTTGAGGGTACCATTAACCCAAAGAAAAATAAATCAATTAGGCACAGTTTCCAGCTCACATCATTAATAATTTTTTTGGGCCATGATATGCACACACACGTCATGCAGTGCCAGAAAATGTGTCAAAAATTGGGTTTTAAAGCGGACAACATTAGAGTATAATTAACACGCCCTTTTTCGGGGAGTGCTATGTATATACTTTGCCTATTTCTTTTTTATTTTGGCCAACTTTTGTGATGCAAATGAGGCTGGTAAACAGGCTGCGGTTGGTGTGTGAAATTTATCGTATCGTTTTGGGACCAAATAATTCGCAGCTGGAGGTCCACATCCACCCACATGCACTGTGTGTCCATGAGTTCCAATTTGATTTCACGCTGCGCTGCATCACTCATACGCCCCATACTCACCTCTCGCTTGAAACCTCACACACAAAAACCACACAACAAATTGCCATCACCTAATGGTATGTAAATTATGAAAATTAGCCTTAGTTTTGTATACTGAAATCAACTTTATATAACTCGTAAATAACTCATTTTCTTGTTATCTTTCCCTCTCGTTGCAGGTATGTTTTAGCTCCAGAGTTATCTGGCCGAAATATCGGAATTACTGTGATGCCCAAGTGAGTTTTGAATTGGGTTTTAATGCGATTTGCATGAATTATGGTTACGAGCTTGCCCAGGAGCGTGGGTGTGGCATCTCCTTCTCTCAGTGTGAGTGTTGTGACATGTTATGATGTTGTGAGCAATCCAATTTGGTTTCGGTTTTCGTCACAAATAAGAGGGGTTATAGGGGGAAGGGAGTGAAAAATATGGGGAAATACGTAGGCAATTTGAATAAATACAGAGTGGAGTGATTAGTGGGGAAGTAATTAAGGTGCTTGCAAAGGAACTGTTCAGCAAATTAATTATTTATGCCATAAATATTGTAGAAAAATATATTTGTAGTAAAAATACCACAGAGTAAAGGTAAATTTCCTTGAGAACTTATACCTGAAACGAATTTCGAACATATTTTAAGTTGTTTAACTTACAATTCCCCTAAGAAATTGTATTTAAATCTCTACTATTCTCACCTTTAAAATCGCCCCATAACTAACCATTCATCTCTCAACGATATCTCAAGCACTGCTGTCGCTCAGACATATCTCTCTTTTCGAGAAATTCCATTAACTGGTGATTAACCAAAGTCAAAGAGAAACCCACAGCATTTGCTTCACACGCCTCTATCAAATGTCTGTCTTGGAGGACCCAGGAAACTCCTCCTGCCTTCTCCGCAGCCGAAGTCTTAATGATGTTCAGATTAATGTTTGCACCGCAGAGGAAAACTGAGGCAACATCGCCTCGGGCGAGACAATTTCCACCACAAAATCAACGGTGGCGGCAACGGCAACGGCGTCGGAAAACTGGAAACCAAATCAGCCACAAAGCAACGCCTTTTGTGCCAAAAACCGAAACTTGAACTATTTATTACCAATATCGCTTGGGGGCTGACGGAGCTAACTGACTGACTGACTGGCTGACTGTCTGGCTGAGTGGATATTCAAATGCATTAGCTCCGAATGTCAGATATGACAGCTGCTGCTCTTTTGGCCATCCTTTGGCTATGACTTTCTGTGAAATGTTTCAGGAGTTGAAGTTGCACAGTTTGAGGGTCCCACAGCCTTCATTTGCGTCAAAATGTTTGCTAGAGAAGCTGCCGGCCTGTCGGCTGCAGTGGTTACAGGGAGAAAAATTAGGCAGATGAATTCAAAAAATATATATATATATGCAGAAATAGTTGAACTTGTAAATATATTAAAGTGGCGATATATAAAAAATAATAAGTGCGATCATTTTCGGCACATGCGACATTTTTTGATAATTGCGATATTTGAGTTGTACGATGATTTTTAAATTAAGCGGGTTAATGTTGTAGATTAATCGCAATCTTCCTCTTTGTATTTTGCGATATATTTATTTACTAAAAGCTAGATTTTCGGTATTTAAATTTTAGAAAAAATGTATTTTACAGTATTTTCTTATCTAAAAATAAACACAATATTGTTATCAATATATCATATCGTAGTTTTCCTCTTGATATGTTTTTAGGCCTCAAAAAATAATATCAACCCTATTTTAATTGCCTCAAAAAGATCTAGAATAGTTTTTCCAGTGCAAAACGATTTGATTTCCATTTCCCACACCCTTTACCTTTGTCTAACTGATGCTTGTAGCCAAATTAGCGCCTCTGGCTGCCCTGACATTGAAAAGGGTCTAATGGGTCGCGTCGCCTCGCTGTCTGAAACTTAAGCCCGTTCGCTGTTAATGATCCAGAGAGAGAGAGCAGGGCAACGCTGCTTAATCGATTTATGATGTTGGCGGGGAAATTAAATGTGTCTGTGACTCTGCGGAGATAAGGTAAAAAACGGTAGCCAAAATAAAAAACAAAGCCTGAGACACGGAAAGAAACTTTAAGACGCCACCCAAGATGACAGGCTGCGCGCTGATAAGGCCAAGAAGAAAAGTCAAATGATGAAGGAAGGGCTTTGGAAAGTGAGAGGAAATAACTTGAAAAACTATTTCCCAGCTGAAGCAGCCTGTCTGCACTCTCTGGAGTCACAAAGTAGCGTGAAATAACAATAAACAAGAAATAATCATGTTGCACGAGGCGAAGAAGTTCCAGTCTGTGCTCCGCTTTTCCACTCCCACAAGAAGCCAATCATGTGTAAGATGGCGAGGGGCAGGAAGACGCTGTCTGTCTGTCTTCTGGCTGGCTTCTTCTTTGCCAACTATTTGGCCCAGAACCAGCAGGGAGCAGCATC
Source organism: Drosophila tsacasi (assembly GCA_018904565.1). Taxonomy (NCBI): domain Eukaryota; kingdom Metazoa; phylum Arthropoda; class Insecta; order Diptera; family Drosophilidae; genus Drosophila; species Drosophila tsacasi. The sequence continues at coordinate 29,770 of JAEIHY010011001.1, forward strand.
AGTCGGAAAAGCTGTGAAAATCTCTGGAGGTGCGGCAATGAAGTTGTCTTCGTAGTCGATGAGGCGGCGCCTTCAAAATGTCAACGAAAGTGAAGCAGGCAAAACGGAAGTTTTTGCAAGTGAAAAGCGAAAGGAGTCAGCTTGTCGCCAAATATTAGACTCAAGGTTTTCATAACTATTTTAATAGTAAAAGGCACAATTTTAATTGAAAAACAAGAAAGAAAAATAGAAGAAATTAAGAAGACAACAGTGTCGGTTGCAGATCAAATCTTAGAGTAATTTATAGAAGCTATTAAGATACAAATAAACTGAGAGAGAAGGTTTATTAATAACTTAAAATGTTATAAAATATAAAATATTTCTTTAAAAACCTTAAACCTTAAATTCCTAGTATTCTTCTTTAAATAGAATTTAACTTCAATGAAATATTTCTCCTTAAGTTTTCTTCATTAGCTTAAGGCGCATTTAGTTTGTTCAACATTCTTGGCCAACTTATTCTTCAGAAAATTCCCGTTTTCTTCTCCCATCGCAAGGAAAATCCCTGAAAAAGCAACGCGAACAACATCAAAGTTAAGTAACTAAGGCAGTTGTCGCATTAGTTGTGATTATTATCCCCAGACTTCGCATATGGAGACATAAAGCCAACCGCTCCACGGCTTTTCTCCTCCCACTCCCCCAGTGATTTCAGAGATTTTCATTGGAGCTCCTCGTGTAGGTGTTGATTTGTGTTGTCTGCTCTGCGAGTTGAGTGAGAATTCTGTGATTCTCAGATTTTTCCCTCCCTCCCCGAACCCAAAGCAATTGTTGCGACACACTTGAGTCGTGAGTTGGAAGTGGATTAAACTCGGGTAGAACTACGGCATTGAACTGTAATCAGTGTAAGCTGTCAGGCCTTGGATTTTTATTTTATATTATTTTTGTGAGAGAAGAAAATAACAAGAAATGTTTTTTTTGTTGAATGAAAATTTTAAAATATTTTTAAAGGGAGAAAATAACAAGGAGATTGAACAATTGAAGTCAAAATAATAGCGCTAAAAATAAGCTATTTTTTAAGCAAGAAATATGTTTTATGCGTAACTAATATTCAGTCCAAGGTAATCTAGAATTAAATAGTTTTAAAGTATTTTAGTATTTATTGATTTTTTGATGTAAAAAGATTTCCAAAATATAATCAAGAAGCACTGTGCACAAGCTAAATATGTTATCTGAATTTGTAACTGAATGTTTAGAGATGCAAAGAAGTAAAAATTTACCCAACAATCCCTTATTTAAGCCGAGTTATTTTAAATAATTTGTTCAAGAAATGTACACCTAAATAGACCTACTATTTTGACCTCCTCTGTATGATCATTAAGCCCCATGTGTGAGGAGAGCTGAAATAAAGTAAATCAAACACAGAGAAACCTGCCACAAATTTCAGCTATCAACGGACAAAGCTATCTCCTGGGATCGGGATTATAGCCCATCGATTGGCCTCACAAAAAAAAAGGAAACTCAAAAACGACAAAAAAGGCAGAAGGAGAACGACGGCAAAAAGTGGCGACGACTAAAGTTGTTGCAATTGAATTTGCATAAATTGTGGCCAAAGTCGAGTTCCTTCTGGTTTACTGGTTTGCTCTGCGGTTATGCAAATTCCCCACACACACTGGCCCATACACACTCGTGCACACACTCCCCCCTTGTGTGCATTTGAAAATGCATAAGATTTATCCAAAGATTGCTGTCCATTAATTCAACTTGGATTTACTTTTAGCATATTTTACAACAGGCAGCAGCCGCAGCAGCAGCGGAGAGACTTTTTGTATTCACAGTTCGATTCGTTCGATTCCGATTCGAATACGCAAATTCTCGTCTTTTTTTGTACCTTTTTTCTGGACCATCAACTACTTGCAATAAATTTGCATTTACCCACAAAATGTTTTGAACTATGGTCGGAGGGGTTTTTTGTGCAGTTTTGAGCATGAGGTTTACCTTGCGTTTCCGATTTATTTGCAGCTGAATTTATTCAAATCGATCGGCGGGACTCTGAATCTGGTCAGTTTATTCAGTCATATTGATTAGTTTTTGATTGCTGGCCTTTGGGATGGGAGAATGACCTTTTTGGGCCATCATTTGGCTTGCTAATTCCCGTTGTCAAATGCCAAAATAGTTAGCCTTTAAATGCCTTAAATAACTCGCAGGACCAAAGAGCTTTTCCTGCGGTTCTTTTGGCCTTATAAATTCCATTTAACATTACATTTGTGTCCAAGACAAAAGGCAAAACTGGGCTAAGGAAAATGTTGGCTTAAAAACAAACTGAAAATTTGTTTAGGGCCAAAAATGCGAGGCATTTAAGTGAAAACCGCAGCAACCTCTGATGGAAAAACACACATGAAAATTTAAATCCATTAACTGGTCAGGAGTTTCATGCACAATTTATGAGGCAACAGGAGGTGGGTCCTAGTTTTCTATATATTGAGGTATTTTTGAGGATTTAATGGCAACCGCAGCCAGGCCCAAACACACACACACTGAGTTGGCAATAAAACTGGACAAACACCAGCCGGAGACCGACCAATAAACCCCGAATATCTATGGTTAGAGCAGGGATCCACTCCATTTTTTATTTGGACCGCAAACGCTTTAAATATTCGGAATTCGGACAACACGAAAATAGTTTCCTGTGACATTTTTTTCGGGGCCAAAAAGCCGCCGGAATAAAGTTGTCACTTTACACACGATTGGGTATCGTTGCTCCTGTTTCAAGGAGTTGAGTTGAGTTGAGTTGAGTTGAGTTGAGAATGCCTTAAATATTTCATGATGTGAACTGTGGCAGTCAATTCCCTGAATTTTTCCTCCTCAAACGTGACAGATTTCCCTGGCACCCTGCAAGCAGCCCAATAGATTGCCCTTAAGCGGGGTATTTTAAAGGGTATTCAAGGGTCTCTATGACAAAAGTTGTTGTTCAACAAAGTTCAGAAGTTGTAGGCTTCAATTTAGGTATTTTATCAAAGAATTATGTACATTTGAGAGCAGCTAAAATTGCTGGCTTACGGACTTTACACCGCAGGATGGGCGTACTGTTGAAAGGTTGAGAACTAAACGTAGAGTTATTGATTTCTGACAATTAATTGAGGGGAGCCTTACTAGTACAACTATTCAATTAATAAAAATAAATGTATATTGGGTAATGATTATAGTTATAAATTTTTTTCTACCCACTTAAAAGCCCCGGAACTTTATCTTAACCCCTTTTAAAACTTACCAAAAGTAAACCTAATTAAGTTCAATCAAAGCAAGCAAAGTCAGAGCCGAAAAGTTTAAGCCGCAGACACGGGGAAATTAGCACCATTTCCCCGCTGAATTTCCAGGGCCAGAATTTATCCGAAAAACCACTCAGCTCGAACTAATGCGGATTCATTTTCGTGTAAACCAGCGAAATGCCAACAAATCATGTGAAGGAAGACAGGCAAATCTCCTGCAATAAATTCGGTTTATTTTTTATGGGAAATTCAATAGCCGATAAATGCAGCTCACGATTCTCAACAAGTGCAGAGGCAAAGCCAGGGCTAAGTGCAAATTTGTCACTCCAGCAGGAAGCAAGGCAAGGATTCAGGGAAGTCTGGTATACTCGGTGATTGAGGGCGCCCTGTGAGTCGGTTTGTCAGTCAGTCAGTCGGGTTATTTGCCGCTTCAATCACTGTTGCTTCCACTCTGCAGCTGAATAAACTTTGATGTTTTATGTAAACATTTTCTGGTTGCAACCGGAATTTTTTCCCACATTTTCAGCTTGAATTACAGCATATTTCTACACATTTTAGATATAAATAAATTTATTTGCTTTAACATTTGTTTTATGTATTTTGGCAATTTTGAGGGAATTGGCAGTTGATGTACTGCATTTGTTTTACATTTTCCATTTATTTTGAGATTTTAAGAGAGGAAAACATGTTGATGTTTGTTTCATTGAGGTTGTAATTTATTTGATGACTGAAAACAATCTGCAAATGTATAAATAAAGAGTTTTTTATACAATTTACTAATATATTTTTGTCATTTTTCCTTCTCTTTGTTTAATTATAAATTTTAAAATTCAGAACAGCACTTCTCCCTTTCCTTCCTTCATATTTAATCAATTATAAATGTATTTCTCTTGGTAAAAAGTTGGAAATGTCCTCAACTAGACAGGGAAGGATGACAGGCCCCAAATGCACATGTGCAGCCCTGGGAGACCCTGTCCCTTTCGAGTGGTGAATTTTAATTTGAAAATAATGAAAAAATTCTGCAGCCACACCCGCTCCATTTTCTCATCCGTCCGAAGCCTGACAATGACATGAAATTGAAGCTACGTCTGGTTCGTCCTTTGTCTAATTGTCGCTCTGCAGAAACCCCTAAAAAAAAAAAAAAAGCACACACCACCCACCATTATAATGCAGTCCCCAAGGTCCTTGGAGTGCATGGAAAAATGCTCGCATATGTTGCGCCTTTTTTTCCGGGAGGGAGTTCAAAGGGAGGCCATCCTGGGGGTTGCGACCTCCCATCTCCACCTCCCAGCTGCTCGGTGTGCGTGTGGGGTTTGAGTGCGTGTCTGAGTGTTGGCAAACAAATTACAGCTGCTATTTTGAAATCATTTGGGGCCATAATTTAGGTGTGTGTCCCTCTGCCCATCCTCCCCCACCTTGCGTGCGTGTGTGTCTGTTGTGCCCTTCAAATGGTCAGCGTGCTTGTTGGTTTCCCTCCTTCTCCCCTGTGGGGGATCCCGGGGAAATGCTGGAAAAGCGGGTAAATGGTTTGGGGTGCGTCAGCTGTCAAAATTAATTTGAACGGCAAATATTCGCCTGCTAACGGATGCAGCGCCCTGAAATAAATATAGGCAACATTTTTTAAGGAATATTAATGGTAAATGGAACTAAAATGTATTTTTTTATAAGTTTATGTTCAGTTATGATAGTTGAAATATTGTTAACGATCTAAAATAAGGTAGTGGAACTCTATAAAATAATATCAATAAAGGATGTCCTAATGTTGATTTAATTATAAAATAATAGAAGTCTTCAAAATTATATATTTGCTTTATAGAAACCTATGTTACCTTTAATCCAATGTACACTAAAAAGAAAAATGTATTGCCTTCTTTTACTTTTACTTATTGTACCTTTCCAAAACGCTTCTCCGTTTAAGCCCATATTTAGTACCAAAATAAACCCAGAACAGTTTTGTTTTTATTTGTTTATTGTGCTGTCTCTGCGCCCATTGGCAATAACAATAAGAATAATAGCGCGAACAAGTGCAAAATGTTGTGGCTCATAAATCAAATATGTAACATCAGATCCACCTACATATATATACTCGGATATATGTACACATGCATGTCCGTACATCAGGTAACAACGACGACGACGAGCGAAATGGGAGAAGCTGTGAAATTTTCGCTTTTCGTGTTTGGCATTTCAATTGGAAAATGTGCGCACATTTTTGCAATGAAATTCCGACTCAGAATTTATGCTATAATTTTTTTGTTTTATGTGCCATTTTGTTTTTTTGTTAGGAGGGCGTGGCAAATATATTGGCATACATTACACACACACACACACACACCCCGCCCACAACAATCATTTTAAGTGTTTGCTTTTGTTTTTTCTGTTCTCTTTTTGGGAAATGCATTAACATTAACGTTGGTCTGTTTTTTCATTACACAAAATTATTTAATTTCCTGCAGGCGGCCCGCAATTTGATGAGCAACTGACAGGCAGCCCCCGGAAAAGGGGGCGGCATGTGTCTGTCTGCTGATGATGATGATGATGATGTCCTGTGAAAAGTTTATGATGCTGCTAACCGTTCTTTGCCCTCGTTTCCCTGGGAATTTTCTTCCCTCTTTTTTTGCTGCGGAAATTCCCGCGCTACGTTGTTTTCTCCAACGTTTATTTAACGTTTATCGGGGGCCAAGTTAATGACTTATGTGGGTCATTAGCATTTCAGGCTAAGGCGTTCCATCTTGGCTGGAGAGGAATTTAAAACAAACTGTAGGAAGGAAAAAATTGTAAAAGCTGGAAATTCTGAAATTTTTTTAAAGGTGACAAGTATTTTCTGCTGAAAATAAAATTATCCAAGTATAAGCTGATTTTCCAGCTTACTCTAAGAGCTTTAAGGATTTTCCACTGCAAGTCTTAGGGGGAGTTTGGTTCAATTCCAGGGAAATTCGGTATAAATTCATTCGGAGACATTATTAATAATTTATTCAAGCTGTTTTTTTGCTCACAAAGTTATGTAAACTTCTTGGTCAGAAATTCGGAAGAGAAATAATTTATAAGGTTTTTTAAAGGCGTTTTGTGGTTCTTTAAAAAGTAAAAAAATTTATTCAAGCCTCAAAAGCCTCCCAATAAAGGAAAATTTAATTTTCTTTTGTATTTTAAATTAACGTTATGCAATATAATCAGCTATAAGCTTTTTTCTTCTTTTTCAAACCATTATAAATCCTATTTTAAACCTTATATAAAATTCAAATTAAACTCTTTTCCCCACGACAAAAATCCAATGTTTATTCAATAAAAAACCCAGTCAAGGCACATCCTTGGTGGTTGTGACATTCAAAAAGTGCATTCACTTTCGAGGAATACAGAAATCTGTTTGTAATAATAATCATCAAAAGCAATAAACTCCCAGCTCGGTGGGACTTCCCCTTATTGTCAGAGGGCTGCCTTCATGTTTTTCTCCTTCAGTCGGGGATTGATATGATATATATAAAATTGCATTTATAAGCAATCATGTCAACGCCAACAGGAATATGAAAAGACATCGCCACTTGTGCACTTTTCCCTTAAAAGGGGGTTGCCTTATATGCAAGGAGTTTCCTTCTATTCCTTCCTTTAAGAAAAAGGGTAAAGATTCACTTCACACCTACGCACATGAAATCGAAACGGAAGTGTGGTGTGACTCCTTATTCAGGAAATGCATTTTGGCCGCCGTCTTCCCTTTTAGTGTCAACTTGCCACCTTTTCCTGCTTACTGCCACAAGTATTTGGCGCCATTAAAATTATTTTCTTTTTATTTCCACACATTTTCTCCCCCGTTTTTGAGTGAAATGAGAGGAGACAAGTTTTATGCTTGTTTGTCGGCTGCCTGAGGGCGTGAAATGTCTGAGTTGGAAAATAAATTCCCCCTTAAGGTGACACATGTGATGTGTGACGGGGCCTGGAAAAGGTGAAGGGACTCTTGAGGAGAGAACCAAATGCTTCAGAAATTGAATATTCTGTCAGGATTTTAGCTTTAAATAGCGGGAAATAACTTAAGTAAATGAATTTAATGATTACTAAATATTTTAAGGTAATTTGACAGTTTCCCGAGTGACTTGTAGGCATTGTGTACCAAAATGTTCTAGTTTACCATCTCCAATTACCTCCCAATTGATATCTGTCTTAATTTAGTCAACTCTGAAGAGTACTCATTAGCAGTTATACAGCCTCTATAAAGCCGCTTGCAATCAGGAAATTGCCTTTATGACTTCTGCTCCATTGATAAGCGCTAATGAAACTATTTATATAGAGCCTCCAGGCGCAAAAGCTGCTCCAACAACTTCAGTTTCTTCTGTCTTATTTTAACAGCTCGTTAACAGAGTCTTCTACGGGGGAGAGGAGGAACAGAGGTGCTGGATTCTGCATCTCTCAGAAGCTGCTTAAAAGCCAATCCAAAATAAGTGGATTTTTGAGGCATTTAAAAGCCCAAAGTGTCAGTCTGTCAGTCAGCGAGGCACTTGTGCTCAATCAGCGGGTGAAAAGTATTCCGAAGGAGGAGTTGAAGGAGGGGGAAGAGTCCATGTTTCTCTATATGTGTGTGGGCGTGTGTCTGCTGAAAAGGGGGCGGGGCTGAAAAGTCCCATAACTCAAATGAGACGAGGAGCAGTAGAGTCCCTAATGAAGTGTCCCAAAGTATCTGTTAATAGGTGAAGGAGATGGTAAAAGGTGATAAAAAAATATATTGTATAAATATAAATATGAAGAAAGATTGAAGGTATTTGTTAAGAAATCAACTAAAAACTTTTTAAATTAAAAGTAGTAATTTTAGCTCAGTTTTGAAGCTGAAAATAAATTAGGGAAAGTAAATGAGTGTTGCTAAACACTTTTCTATCAACATTTGCCGAGCAAAATGTTCTGTTGATTTCATCTTGTTTAATTAAATAAAATTATTTTAAAATAAACCCTTCTTTACCAGGTATCTTAAAGTCGAGCCCATTTTGGAGTTGCCTCTCTTGCCTGTTTTTTTTTTCATATATCTAAACCTCCATTTTATGGTCAGCATTAAAAAGAATCTTTTCCTTTTTTTGGTTTACGACTTTAAGGCGAAAACGGTAGACGCAAATGCCAAAAGCTTGTTAGGAGGAAAAACGCTTCACTTCGCTGCGAGTGGGGGAAGCATTTACATTTTGACTGCTGCCACTGCTGCTGCTGTTGATGCTGCCCCTGAAAAACAGTATCCGCATCGGCATCTCGGCATCAGCATCATACCACATCAATCAACGGCACTGGGCAACATTAAAATGGTAATTTAAAACCGCGAGAGAAGCCTGGGGATACATCCGCGGAGGACTCTGAGGAGAAGACTGGGCGAACTCATCATGCCGACGTTTTAATGATTGGCCGCTGGCTCCTTTCCGTTTGGCCCAACGCTATGCAAATGGCATCCTCCTCCCATTCGCCACCCTTTTGCCCACCTTCAACCTGCCTCGTAAATCAAGGTTGCAACACCTAACGCAACCTGAGGGAAAACCCCGACGACGACGCGGACGGAAAAGCGAACTGAGTGCAGACGCAGTAAAGTGTTTTGAGAAATGTCACCCGTGGGGCGTTTTTGTCATTTCAAAAAGTGTTCAATCAACTGTCAGCATCCACAATGTTCCATACGCCACAGATTGAATATATATCTCTGAGAGATGCCACATATATGTAAAGAATTCTTGAAGGTAGACAAAGAAGGTAGTCTTCAGGTGTCAGCTTACGGCAGATAGTGTTCTTTAGAATTTATTTATAAATAAATGTTAAAGAAGAAATTCTAAAAGAATCCACTACATAAACAAATCTACATATATTTGATTTTTATTAAACCCACTTTAATCTCTCTTCACCAAATTTAGACACCTGGTTTACCTAATTTAATTAAGCAAATATTGTTTTATAATCCCATAGTATTGTCCAGCACTTCTCCTTGATAATTAACACCCTTCGTTGCACCTAATTCCCGGCAGCAGCAGCTTTCATCTTTCATTGCAGCCAATTAGCCATTCATAACTCATGCAAACCACTTGAGCAGCATTTAAAATCCGCTTAGCTTCGGCTTCTGGCCTCCCCAACTAAATCACAGCACAAATGACCCACAAATGAAGCTGAAAATATGGAAAGAGAGCTCCGAGTACTTAGGGTGCGAGTACACACCCACGCCGAGTGTTAGGTTTCCCAAGACCAGCGGCAGCGGATTCTTTCTCAAGTGTCTCGTATGTCCAACGGGGGCTGGGGGTACAAGATCCCGGTCTCGGAACCAGTTAGCTGCCACATTGAACTGAACTTTGAATTAAGTTGAGCGGCTTCCGTCATAACAAACACTTACTGGTACTTCCCCTTAGGGTAACCAAATACCTTGGGCGAGGGCGAGACATTTTCTCAAGTTACCGGCTTGGAAAATATTATTATTTCACTAGGGCTAAAGTTTAATTAGTTTCACAGAGATAGAGAGAGAGAGAAATCTCAACCTATTTATAAAGAGTTTTATAAATTATTTAAAAAAATTGTATGGTAGTTACAAAAAGTACAGAGAAGAGATATTCAGGATATAGCGATAGTTACTCTAAAAACCAGGATTATATACTCAGTTAAGTTTTAATATAGATAGATATTTCTGTTTTTGCTAAAAATTACGATTTTAAATAAATACATGTTAATAAGTAAATATGAATATATATTAACTCTTGTGAGATTAATTTATTATAGCCTTTCCCTCTATATTTCCCATTTATAATAAACTCCATTTCCAGTGTAGCTAAAATCTAGGAACATGAGGGACTACCTCCTATCCTAGGGAGACACAAAAGTTAACTGGCTTTGGGAGTTGAGCCACGTTCCCCAAACAATTTCTCCTTCTCGGGCAATTATTTGTCTAAAATAATTGCCAATTGGTCGCTGGAAAATCACACAAAAAAGTAGAGGAATCCTAGAGACAATGCAGACGAGACATCAAACAATCAAAGAGCTGGGAGGATTCAATCCGTCTGCTAACTTTGACTTTCGAGGGGGAAAATAGGAGAGTGGACTCTGGCCTGGGGGACTCGCCAATTGTTACCGCAGCTTGTTAGTTGTCCAGCGATTTCCGCTTCCGCTTTGGCCTTCCACTCGTAATGGAACTGCAACGGTGTCTGGCATTGAAATGAAAACAAAGCCACAATGCCAGCGAGTCGGAGTCAAAGTCAAAGTCAAAGCCAGGCGAGAAATTGGTAAGAGTCCAGAGCAGAAAAAAAAAAACATAAAAGGAGTGAATTGCCGAGGACACCGACTGGCGAGTGGACAGGCGAAAAAGGATTTTCACAAGGGCTCTAAGCCATCATTGGCGTTTTATTAATAGCCAAAAGGATGGCTGGTGGCCAGGCGGGAGCCCTTTTGCCACCGAATTTCTGCTGCGTGGCTGCTTTTGGCATTCATTTCGTATAAAACCCTAGACGCCTTTTGTCTGCGGGGTCCTTCCGAAACAATAACGAAACGTGCTGTTAGCTGGGCGAAAAATAAAAGGGAATTTTTATTTGCCGTCTATCGGCATTATTGACTTTCGGGTTCTCACAGTCAGCTGTGACCAGCTCGAGAATTGGTAGGAAAAAGCAAATATATATATGGAAGCAGGACCTCCTCTGGCTACCGCGTCTGCGGTTTGCCTTCGAAAATAGAAGGTTACATAAAAATAATATTTCTCGCTTACTGGCTGCCCTTTTTTGTGTGTTTGTATTTGCATTCCAACTTTCGTTTTCAATTTACGGGGATTTCTTTGCGTCTGGAACCCCGCCCCTCTGTCATAAACAGGGCGTGAAATGCACCTGAACTGCAGACACAATGGGATCCACATAAAGCCCATGAAAAGGGCAAGTTAAATTGAAAAAAATATATATGTACTGGTAAAGGAAATAAGGAATAAGTTAGAAAATAAAGGAATCCTTTGTGGTTAATGAAAGGCTTTTATTGACATTTTCTCAACCGCACTTGTTAAAGATTAAATGGGGGAATTTACTCGTAAATAAATGTAGAAAAAGTAATCAAAATACTCAAATGCAGCTTAGGGATTTTTAACCACATTTAGATATTTAAAAATAGCAAAGCAGAAGCCTGATTGTATTTTATAATATATTTTATTGCCTCTAATTTTTTTAACCCCCTATTTAATTTATTTTGAAGCCCAAACATATAATTCAAGGCCTCCAAGCCAAACCCCTTTAAGTAACCGCCTCATTTCAATGCCCAAAAGCCAACTTCTAAGTGGTTACATTTTCAATTGCCGCTCGTTATAATCATATCTCCCCGTAATTAGAATAAATGATGATTAAAATCATTAAAAAGTTTCGCTCAAGCGCATAAATTTCCAGCATAATTCGATTGCCGGCGATGAGTTTTAATCAAATTGCCAGGAGAACTCATGGCAGACAGCCTCCTCGGGTCCTGGAAGTCAGTCAAGGACCGCAGAGCTCATCGATTACATCTCAAACGGAGGGCAAAAGAGGCGAAGACAGAGACAGGGACAGAGAAGGATGTTGTCGGCTTAGTGTTTTCGAGTGTGGCAAATAAATTGACATTTAGCTGTGCGTGTAACAAGATCAAGTATACGCCACGCTGCCTTCGACGCTGCCAGCGAAGATGTCGTAACTCTGATTTGGCAGCAAAGCGAGAATATGCTCCTCATTAATATATACAAAAAAGGAGGAGCGCTTCCCTCCCATTTCTTTGGCAAAAGACTTTTCCGACATTTTCCCGTCGAACGGAAACCCAGCTGACAGCAAAGCAACCAGCCAGGTTTTCCCCCTGAGGAGGAGTAAGTCATGTTGCTGCTGCTGCTGCTTAGTGCAAAAAGTGTTGCAGGTGGCACACAGGAAAATCTATAACATGCCACCTGACATTTTGATGTGGCGATTAGTTCGTGTCCTGGTTGTGTCCTGTTTGCTGTGGTCGTTCCTTTTAAAGTGCTCTTACGGGAAGGGCTTTCTAGTAGAAGAGGGTGGAAAACAGGGTTGGTAGAAGGGCAGGAAATGAGAAAAAGAATATAGAGTGTATGAAAAATATATTAATAATATTAACTAAATAGTGCTCTTGAAATTGTCTTTATTATTGATAAGAGTATTTTTATATAAAAACAAAAAATAATTAAATATATAGGACTTACAATTTTCATTTATTTTATTATTCTAAATTTATTTCTCAACACCTAATTTTCCCATAACTTTTGCTGCCGTTGCAGCCGTGCAAAAGTCAGGCATGCGTGCCTTTTTTGAGATGTGCAACAGCGTGTTGCATGTGCGGCATGTGCAACAGCAACTTCTTGTCCAATCTGAGTTAAGTTAAGTTGTTAGCCCGGCCGACAGTGATGAAAACTTTGCTGACAGGTCGAAAGTTCATAGCAAATTGGTTACTTAAGAGAGAGAGAGAGAGAAGGCTGCGGAATGCGGGCTAAAACAATCGACAAAGTTATCGGAGTTATCAGTTGCATAAGCAACTGTACCGGAAGAGAGAAAAAGGCTTGAGTTTTTATCGTGTCTGAGCACAGCTTTTCCATATTATCTGACCTAGATTTTCCTATGTTTTCCTTTCAGAGCGATGCTATAATTGCCAGCAGGCAGCCAGGCAGACAGACAGAACAGACAGACTCCCACTGGAGGACACTTCATCGTCATCCGAAGTCCCATCCGCAGCCAGGTGAGTTCCAATTACCAATCCCATCCTGGCTCAACTCGAAGGGAAGTGCTATATAAAACCAATTTTGTGGCCCTCGCTCACCTGTTGAGGACTGGCATCGGGCTTAAACAAGTTTTTCATCAAATTTCCTGACCAGGAAGAAGGCTCTGGGTGGGTGCCGGCTTTAATGCAACACGGAAATGCCAGAACGGAGCTCTGAAATTTGCCAAAAGCTCTTTCCATTTCCGCACAAAAAATATGCAGGGAGAGAGAGAGAAAGGAAAACGGAAAGGTAAATAGGGAAATGAGGGACTGAGGGAAAGTTAAGGAAAAGTAAAAGTAAAAAAGTCCAAACAATGTAAAGCTGCTAAAACGCTTTAAGGGTCCCAGAAACTCCCTCAACAGTTTCCCTTTCTCTCTATCTCCACTTCCGCTGCTTTCTAGTTCTTTAGCGAGAAAGTTTTGACAAAAATTTAATTAAATCCATGTCAAAGTCAGGAGGATGTGGGCCAAAAAAGTGAGCAACAAGTCTTTCTAAGAATTTATCTAAAATAAAAAGCACACACACACAAGTTTTTGCTCAGTGTGTCAGAGAAATAAGCCGATTTTCCTTTGGCATTCGGTAAATGTATATAAATATATATATTACTTCTGTGTTGCCCTGGCAATGCCTCTCCTGCTTTGACTAAATAAATTTAAATTACATTTACGTGCTTCCCTCTTGCAGTCCGAAGGGGAATCCCACATGCGAGAGCATCATGAATAAATAAATTTTATGCGTAAAAATAATTCAATTATAGGCGTCGTGTGTGAAAGGAAAGGAACCTACCCGAGGATTTTTCGATTTGCACAGGAGCCTCTTTGTGGCTGCCGTTTCCCTGTTATAAATATAAATTGCTGTGAACATTTTTTTGGGGGGGCCTGCTCATTGATTTTCATTGATTATGTTTTTGATTTATTTTTACCAGAAAGAAGGTCTGGCCTTGGCTTGATGGAAATTCAGGCTTTTAAATGGATAACCCGCTTTTGAATACATAAAAGGAGACTCTCCATTTAGAATTTTCCACTTTCGTAGCAAAATTAACTCTACTCTTTCGGCTAGGATTTTCCCTTTCGAAAAAGTCACCCAGTTCTTAGTCCCATAAATCACTCAAGCTGAACTCAACAGGTGGCCGGGAGGCAAGCCCATTTTTCAACTTGGCCCCTCTCCATTCAATTAACAATCGAATTTATATATATAAATGTGTGTGTGTGAGAGAGGGAAAATTGAAAGAAAAGCTGGGTAAATGAAGGAGAGTCAAACGCCCTCCGTAAATCGATGAGTGCCGAAAAATCTTTCTCTGGTTTTTGGCTGCCAACTGCAATTAAAAGGCAATGAATTCAGCTCTTTCTTTTACTTCCTCCGCCCTCCTGGAAACTCCACCCACTTTGTGGGGGCGTGGCTGGAAAACACTTGACCGAAATGGTGCGCCAACAGCTTGCATTAAATGCTGTCGTAGCGATTGAGATAATTTTAAAATACTCTTTCTGTTATTTATATATTCAACAGATATTTTTGGTTATTTCAAACATGTTTCCTTAGATTTAATGTAAACACTTCATGAATCCTCTTTGGTTTCCTTCTATTTGATTTATTTTTCTTTAAAGAAAAGATTGCCACATTTTTTTGAGAATTTAATTTCCCAACTTTTCCCTCAGCCCTTTTGTTTTTGTTTTTTTTTTTTAATAAAATTATTAACATGTTAATTCCCGCCGCTTATTTAGCTGCCAATTAATAAATTTCCAAAAATTCCTGGTCCCTTTTTATTTTCTCATTTTCTCTGCCATTTTCCCCCAGCCAAGAGCCCTGCTCTAAATGTGTCTTGCATATTAATGAACATTTGTTTTTCTCGCCGGAAAATTTTAGGACAGAGAGGAGGGTGAAAAGAAAATTTATGGGCTCAGGTTAAATTCCAGGGATTCTTTTCTGTTCAGTTCTGTTCATTTGTTAAATTAATTTATGTTTCTTTGTTGACTGTAAAAATTTTTACAACATATTTGGCATTGAAGATGGGACCGAGGGGGGTTACATTTATATTAACCCTTTGAAAAATGTGGAATTTATAGTTTAGTGACAGGAACTGTTGGGCAAGATTTAAAACAAAAGAGAAAACTGTAAAGTGTGGGTCCTCTGCACATTCACAACTTAATTTTCTGGCACATTTAATTCGGCTTTTCCCGACTTGCTATATGCTCTCTTGTCTCAGAGCTATATATTTCCCCGACCTGACCCACTCACATTATCTGGAGTCCGAATCCACCGCACATACACATATGGCCCGCCATAAATATCCGCCCCGAGAACCGAGACACGCCCACTCCCTGAACTTTGACCCAAATTGTGAGGCTCATTTGCATAGTCCCGTGTCCTGTGCTCCAACCGAAAAAAGGAACATAAAATAGGGACTCCCTTGGAGTGAATTAAATATGAAATCTACTCAAATATTTAACTGGACCTGCAACTTCCCATATGTAACCCCAAAGAGCAGACCCCTCCCAAGAGGGCAATCCAACAGAACAAAGACGCCAAGCGAGGCAGGACTCTAATTGTTATATGTTTATCCGCAAAGCAAACTATGAAAGGGACCTAGGACCTACCCCAAAAATATACAGATATGTTGCCTTTATCCACAAGGACTTTCTGCTGTTTCGGCCCTTTCCTCGTTGACTTTGGCCATTTTTTAATGTGCACAGCACTGGGCTAGGGACTCGGGACCCGGGACTCTGAACTAAGGACTCTGGACTTCCAAAATGTATTTCACTTCATTCTTTATTTATTTCGGTGTGTGTGTGTGTGTGTTCAAAAAAAAAGGTTTGCGTGCCAAATTATTGTGCCAGTGGCCTAAAGTTTGCCTTTTTTCTGTGTGTTGTGCTTCCTTTTTTTTTATTTTTTTTATACCAACTGCCTCATTTATTTCCCGCTCTTTTTTTTATTTTTGCCTGGAGTTTGGGGCAGCAGCCAAAAAACGCAAAGTGCGTTGTACTCTTTTCCTGCCACCGACATACATACGTATACATTTCCCACCGAAAAAATATCGATTTTTAGAATGCCCGATGCGGCGTATGAGCGATTTCTAGAGGTGAAGGCTTGAATATTTAAAAGGGGAAAATATATAGTAAGCAGACTGGGAAGGTAATGTAACTGAATGGAAAAAATGTCATTGATTTAGTAGGGATTTATTTATATATTTATTGGAGAATATATTTGTAGTGTACATGCAAGATCAAAATCTTCTTTCTTTTCCTTAAATAACTTTAAGTTTTCTCTTTATTTTCTTCGCAATTAAATGCTTTAACATCTCCCTCCAGTTTCTTCTTCTATTTTTTCCTAATTTTACCAATCTCTAGTTTTATTTTCAACTTCCTCTCTCTGTGCCGCCATAAAGTTTTGCAGTCTTGAGTGCTGCAGCCACGGCTTCTATATCATCTGAGGCTTAAGCTCTTCGCCCTTTTTTCTCCACTACCACTTCCTCTTCCACTAACTCAACTTTATCCTGGCCATAACATTGCACAATAAAAACGAGTTAAGGATCTCTAAACCATTTTAAGCATTTAGTGCACCGCAGCAGTAGAGGAACTGCATATAAAGATAAAATATTTCATTTGGCAGCCTCACTCCTTTTTTTCTAGCTCGACTTAATGCAATTGTCGCATTATTTCTCTTACTTCTCCTGATGATATATACACAGCGACAGATATATATATAAAGGAATATATATATATTTTTAAATACCTCTGTCGAGTGTTTTGTTGTATTTTTGGTTTTTATTTTGCCGCATGGCGTCTCGTCTGGCGTCTGCCACGGCGTCTGCAAATTCAGTGGAAAAGGGGAAGAATAGGGGGGACCTAGGAAAAAATGCTCGGGAAAACGCAGGCAGTTTTTTCCCCTACTCAGCCAGAATAATGCTATGTGTGTGTGCTGCCTCGGGTCTCTTGGTTATTAAGCCATTTACCTGCTGCTGCTGGTGACTCCTTTCTCCGTTTTTCTTTTTTAGTTTTTTTTTTTTTTTTTGTGTTGCAAATCAAGCAAAGTGTTAAAAAAAAAAGAGGACAAAAATTAAATTACATTAAAATTCTTGGCCAAAGGCGAGTGCTGTATCACATGTGCGCAAAGTTTGGCATTTTCCCAGGCCAGCATTAGCAGTTTTAGTTCATGGATTTTCTTCATTTCTTTTTGTTTTCATTTATTTTAAAGCTTTTTTTGGGAGTATTATTTAAAAGACGCTTTTGTTTAAATACTAGAATTTAATTGATTTAATATTATTCATAGAGCATTCTAAATACTAAAAGATTTCCAACTCAAAATTTACTTGACAAATCTCCTAATTTATTTATTAAAGAAAACCTTTATTTATACGTTTTGTTTTGTTGCCAAAACTGCACTTTGCCAGGACATCTTTTCGGCTGTATTTCTGTCCTGATTTTATTTAGTTTTTCTTGGCAGCCACTAATTGAACAAACTTGGACAACCACTCACTTTGTCACCAGAGTCCGACCGAAAAACTAAACACAACAAAACTCTTATTTGGCTGCCAAGCAGCACAATTGCATTAATTATGCGTGAAGTGGGATGGAAACCGCTGCCAGAAAAGCCTAGGAAAAGCGGCTGCCATTGCACTGTGCACTGTGCATTGCGGTGACAACAGCAATTCATCTTTGATGGGAAAACGCCGGGCAAAAACTCAGCCAGCCGCCGCGCCTGAGACAATTTGTGCGTGCAAAATCTGGGAATTCATTTCTTTGTTTTGCATTTCGCCCAGTGGGTTTGTGTGTGTGTGTTTGCCCATCCAATGAGTCTGGGCAGCAGGCAGTGGGGGGCTGGGAATGGACCAGTAGAAAGCCGAGTGGAGGCCGAGGCCCACCGCAGTCTGTGGAAGAGCAGCAAATGCTAATCTTGATAAAAATAAACGCACTCGGGCACGTTGAGGCACTGGACAAAATTAAGGAAAACTAAGAAATATCTTAGAAATTATTTGGCACTAAATATTCCAGCTAAGTTTTGCATAGGTGTTTGTTGACCATATTAGGTCAGAGGAGTTTGTTAAAAAAATGTGTTATTATGATTTATAATACATGAAAGTAATAATGAAAGTAATAATTGCAATGATAAAAAATTAATTTAAAACATATTTTACCAAAGCTAATCCATGCAGAGCTTAGGAAAAAATTAAGATTGCACAAAAGTCCTCTTAATATTGCTTTATTATTTCCCTTCAAAATATTTATTATACACACAAAGTATTTATTACACACCCAACTAATAATTTAATAATAATTTCTTCACCACTTAATTTTTATAAAAAGTGGTTCCCTTCTACACATATTTCCCCGCAGTGCCGAGAGGCTACCAGAGAAGTGCAAAGACGGCAACTCACGTTTTTCGTCGCATTTTCAATTTGCTTGGCATTTGCCTTTTTTTCCTGGCCATTGTCAGTCAGAGAGGTCCACCCCTGATCCCGTACCCCTACTCCCATACCTACCCCTCTGGCTGCCACCTAAGTGAATATTAATATTGACTTTGTGTGCTCTCGCTCTCCGCATAGTTCACAAAAGTTTTTCACCTTTGATTGCTCCCCGAGTTTCGCAGCTTCCCTGTTCTTCCGCTGCCCCTGAACCCTGACCTCACCTCAGATTCTGTCCCCCGTGACCCCGGCAATTCCCCCGATTGCCATTTGTGGCCTTTAAAGTCAATGGCATGCTCAGCGGTTCTCTTTGCTGGAAAATTTATGTGCAAACTTTATGCGTGGCGCGCAGAGTCCTTCCTCCAGCGCTTCCTCCTGCGTTTTTCCTCGGAAAAACTCGTCGCTATTTCTATTATCAGCATTTGTTGCTCGGCTCCGGCTCAAACTCTGACGCTCCTCTATGCTCCACGCTCTGGCATTATTTTCCCATTTTTATGGCATTTAAGTTCAAATGAGGAACGTGGGCTAAGGGGATGTCGCACCGCCTCGTTTCGGGTGTCACTGCTTGAGCTCCGTTTTTTTCCCAGAAAACAAGCTCACCTGAACCGAAAAAAAAAACGAAGATATATACGGACTCCAACAATGTCAATATAATTAAATGAAGCTTATAAAACTGAGGAGGAGGTGGAATTTCACTGTGTCTGTGTCCCGGGAAGCACCTACAACTTTGTTGATTGGATTTTTGGTTTAGCTGCAGTCATAAACCGAATGAATATGGCGGAAGTGGCAGCGAAACAGGAACAGAACAGGACAGGGCCTTCGGAGACAAGCCTAAATGAGATGAGAAAATCCGCATTGGAAATCCCAGATTATGGCCAGCTTAAAGTTGTAAGCTCTGAAAAAAGGGACTTTGACAGAAAAAAATTAAGTATATGTTTAATATAAAAATATTGTTTAACTGTCTGGTCTTTTGAAATTGGGAAATAGAAAAATAAGGAAGGTTTAATATTATTTAAAGTTTCTAATGAATATGACGGTGTTTGTTGGTTAGATTGATAAACTTTACTGTTTGGTGTTTGCTCATGGTTTGCCGTGTAAGTTTTCTTTTGTCTGCCAAAATTATCTTAAGGATAAACTCAACCGCGGAATCTATGTTATAAATGGTTACAGGATTACATATTGGTTTTTGTTATTCTTAGCCAAAAGTATTTAATGTTAAACAACCTAAGATGCTATTCATTATAGCCCCACTATTTTCACCAACGATTTGTATATTTAGCCAAAAGACTCTTAATAATTTGTAGGATAAAATCTACCATATCTGCTACCACATCTACCACCTGACTTTTTCCTGTACTTCTCCAGCCAAGTTCTAGTTGGCTTTCATTTAATTAACCCATTAAAACCAGCCCCGCTTCGATCTCTTCACCCTGGCTGTGGCACTCAAAGGGGCGAACATCGAAAAGTGCAGGCCGCAAACTTTCGACTTGTTGGCGGCCTTTGACAAGCCCCCAAAAAGCAGGGCCAACAATCAACTGCTCCAAGTTTGCTTTCAAAATATTTGCCACAATGAAATCATGACTGTGTGTGTGTGTGTGAGCCCCCTCTTGGCCACTTATAGGCCTCTGCCAGTGCCTCCTTTCTGCTTCTCTCTTAATTTTTTTTGAGGGGGTTCAAAGTTGAGTTCGCTTGGCGTGCGAAAGTTTATTAAAAACTTTGTGTGCTTTTTGCAAACAAACACAAACACACAGGCACACACACATCCCCAAACGTATATATATTTGTGTAAAAAGGAAGAAAACAACAACTGCCATGTGAAACTTAATAATTCACACGGGAGTGAATTTTTCACAATTTTCACTTTTTTCCAACGCAGCGGTGGAGTGGGCCGAGGGGTGGGGACTTTTTTCACCAATTTTATTGAAGCGTAAAATATGAACCAGAACCACAGGAAACTCGCTATCCCTCTCTTTTCCTCATTTTCTTTCTCTTTCTCCTGGCTCTGTGTGTGCTTTTCCGCTCTTTGTTGACATTATGAAACCTCAAAAGTTTGCGTTTTGCTTTTTATTATTTGTTTTTCAGCTAGTTAGGGCCATTGTTCGCAGTGTAAGAGGGGTTAAAGTCTGTTCAGTGGATGTGTGTGTGTGTGTTGTCAGTGTGTGTGTGCCTTTGTATGCAAATCAGAGGCCGAAAGACAGACACTCGCAAGTGGATTTGAATGGCAGTGTGCCCCCTCTATCCTTTCCATTCCCTATGTAATTTGTTAATTACTTAATTGAGTGTTGCCGCTGGGCAAATATGTAATTTAAGTCAGCTAAATGCGATTCAGGAAGGGGGTTTTTCCTGAAGAGGCAGAGATGGAAATTTCGATTTTGTGGCTGCCCAAAAGTATGCTGCTCTAAATCGGATAAATGGGGTTTTCCTTGGTTGCATTTTCCATTCAAAATTAGAAATTAAATGTTTTCTTAAATGGGTTATTTTTGACTAGCAAGAAAGTTATTTAATAATTAAATATGATTTAAATATTATTATTGAGTTATTTTTGGCTTCAGTGTTGATATTTTGCTTATAATTTCACATCGAACTTTAATTTTAAATTTGGAGACATATAACTATTTTGTTTCTGTTTTTAATAGTACAATTTGACCGTTTACACGGTAATAAATTGTATTAAAAAAATCTGTGATGTTTTTCCTAAATATAAAAAACTTATTCTTTAAGAAGCTTATATATTTAAATGGCTTACATTTATAAAAATGTCTAAGTTAACATTAAAATACATTTTAACCATTTTTGCCGAACCAAAAATATTTTTTAATTGGACTCATAAGCAAGCAAAAAATATTTAAATTTTCTTTGCAATTTTTGGTTTAAAATTTCTCAGAATTTTCCTCAGCTCTTCATGAATATTGAGCTTTTCCCGAATTCCATTTCTATTTCTGCCATTATTCCCTTTGCGGTAGAGCTCATCATGGCCATAACTATTAGACGGTCCGACTGACTGCATTATGCAAAACTTATAAACCATAAAATGCAGTCGACTTGGGCCTAGGCCCCTCTCTACCCCGCTTGGTCCTGTCTGGGGGAAGTCAGCAACTTTCGAATGCAAAGTTGTCAGCACAAAAAAAGTTAACTCTCTCTCCATTTCTCCGTTCCTCAGCTTCAGTTTTTGGCTCTGTCTGCGTCTCGACTTTTATGAAATATTAGCTACCAACTTATGCACATAAATCTTGCAGTGCCGCCAAAAGTTTTTCCAGAATTCAAAGCCAAATAAAAAATATAAGAAAGAGTAGGTTCAGGTTCTGGCTCAAAACCCAAAAAAGGTGCGAAAAGCAGGAGGCAGTCGTTGAGAGTCCTTTCAAGTATATTCCCCTTTCAAATGGGAGAAGTATCTTCATTAAAATATACGCTAATTTCCCTGGGAAAAAGATACTTGAGTTGTTTTAGAAAGGAAGATAAAATTCCAAGACTTTAATTCAAAGTGCATATAATAATTAGTCTTTCCTGCTTTACAATATGTTATATTTTCTATGGCTTGATTTAATAATTGATAACTACTTTATTATTATAAAAGCTTCGAAATATATTTTTTATCAAGCCGCATCCTTGAATTATATTAAAAAAAAAAAAAAAAGAATAAATGTAAGTAGTCATTATTATTTCCACAAAAAATACATCTGCAACCGCAAGGATACATCGCATTTCCGTCTCATTTACATTTTACCTTTAAACGAGTTGCAGTTAAAAGTCCACAAATCAGGCCGTTATTCAATATTTAATTTATTGCATTATTAATTAAAACCTCAACCAATTTGTGGATAATTATCAGAAATCTCTGACTCGCAGCAGCTGTTAACTTTGGCATAAAGTATTTGCATTAATTTACACCGAATTACTAACTTAAACAGCTTTAAAATAAATACACTTGATATTCAAATTTCTCAATATTATCCTTGCAGAGCCGCCTCCGTTTAGTAGCAGCCCAAGGATGTCCAACAGGAATTGGTGGTAACATTTTGGCACCACAAACTGGACAGCAAACAAGGAAGGACTTGAAGGAAGGACCTGCTAGGAGTCAACACACATAATGGCTGACCGCACAACAGGCATTGCCACAAGGCGCTGCAGTAGGCCATGGTTAAGTGGAGCCATACCAGTGCTGCTTCCGCTCCTGCTGTTGATTCTCCCGCTGGAGTCCCTGGCCTTCTGCCCCTCGAAGTGCCAGTGCCTGGGAGGAGAGACCAACAGTAGAGCATTGTGCGTGGACGCCGCCTTGGAGGATGTGCCCATCCAACTGAATCCGGAGACCAAGTACATCAACCTCACCCTCAATCGGATACGTAACCTGGATTACGCTCTGCCCTTCTATGTGAAGCTGGAGATCTTGGATCTCTCCCAGAATATAATCGAAACCCTGGGTTCCAAGAACTTCGAGTACCAGTCAGAGCTGAGGACGTTGAATTTGAGTCGGAACCTGGTCAGTTCCCTGCACAAGCACGCCTTCAAGGGGCTGACCAACCTGCTCCTGCTGGATCTCAGCTTCAACAGAATCGAAACGGTGCATCCCACGGCTCTCAGTGATCTTGCCTCGCTGGTGGAGCTGGATCTCACCAATAACAATATTGTAAGCCTAGAGGACAACTCCTTCAAGGGCATGCCCACGCTGGAGGTGCTGGTATTCCGGAACAATCGATTGCTGGACGTCCCAGCGAGTAATCTCTGGCACTTGCATGCCCTCAAAAGCCTGGATATGTCCGATAATCTGGTGGAGTTTGTGCGGAACGATAGCTTCGAGGGCCTGAAGGAGCTGCTGGCCCTGAGTCTGAGGGGCAATGTGATGAGCGAGCTGGATGTGAGTGCCTTCGAGGGACTCATTTCGCTGAAGCATTTGGATTTGGCGGATAATAATTTAACGGTGAGTTACATCTAATTAAACACCAAGAATTTTATATAATATTATCCCTAGGAATAAAGGATACTTTTGCGCGTTCCCCTCTCCCAATATTAAATTCACTTTTCCTTGGAGCAAACCAAGTGTGAACTTTCACCAAAACATTCCAGCCCTTAACCACAGCAGAACTTGCCTGGGCTGTCTCATAAATTTAGACACTTTGCCAGGACTAAATCCTGTGAGCAACACTTTGCCAAAGCGGATTTCCCGGCCCTGCCTCGCCCTGCCCTGCCCGGTGCCACCTCTCCTCGCTTAAGTTCGTCCTTCCTGGGTTTTAGCTGCATTTTGCATACGCAAAATTAATAACCATAACTCGTTGTTGCTGTCCGTTCGCACATACTTCCCCAGCCCAAACTCGCTCCCCGAGACCAAAGCCGAGGATACACGCACTCGTCCTTTCTGCCGGCCATGTCCTTTCTGCTATTTATGCATGCAAACATGTCCGTGCCGCCTGATTTCTGCTGTGGGTGTGGCTCCTGCTCCTGCTGCACACTCTTTGCTTAGGCCCTCGGCCATTTCGCCAACGTTTTCCCTCGGAGTTTTCCCAGAGTTTTCCCTTTGCCCCCTCCTGGGGTTGCCCGGCAACTGAACCAGCTTAAAGCTTCTTAAACTTTACGACCAGACAATTGTGCAAGAAATGTGAACCGAAATGTGAGCGAGGTCAAGATAAAGCTGAGACTAAGATGTGGAATCGAAGAAAGGAGGAAGAAGGACTGCCGAAGATATCGAACTCGAGAGCTTAAATGGCAAAAGAGTTTGGGCTTAGCAGGAAAAGAAAGAAAATTCAGATAAAAAACAGTCTTAAATAAGGGATAAAGGAGCACTTTAAAGTGTACGAATATTAACAAAGTATTTAAAGACCTGAAAGAGCTTCAAAGTAAATTTTTTCTTGAAGTAAATATGTTTCCAGTTGTTATTCCCTGTATTACCAATAAAACTCTCAGCCAGTTCTGCTCCATTTCAAGCCCCTTTTGGCCTGCGTCTTTAAATTGACCAAAACCAAATCATTAGGACACGGCACTGATAGCAGGAGGCTGCAAGGATAATGTCTGGCAAAAGGAGTAGGGAACTAACTTCCAGTTGAGTTGTGCAAATCCCCTGCTCAAAGGTGAAATTGCATGTCCTTCTGCTCTCTCACAGAAGATGAGGAAGGTAAGGGGGCACGGGTAAAGTCTCCAGAAATGCGTTTTTATGTAATCACAGACCGGCAGGACAGTGAGAAAAAAACTGCAATATTTGTTATTACATATCAAGTGTTTAATATTTCCTAAGAAATTATAGAGACCTAGAATTACTTATTTAATTACAGGCATTATTTAATCCATAATTACTAATATTCATACGACCTTTCTAACTTCCCTTAAAATGGGCTTACAAAATCTTTTAAAATAGAGAAGAAGACCAGGAAAAAATATTAATATCTTTTCAACTTTTAAATATTGTTCTTCCCCTAAAATTACTCTCGAAAAGTACCTAATTTTTCTTCTCTGTACTTCCTGTAGTTGCAACATCAGCAGCCTGTTTATGCAAACTGATGGATGCAATGCAGCCCGAGTCCTGGACTCCAGGAAGAGTGGACTACGGCTCCTTGTGCCACTGGGATTCCTGTACATATCTATATACTTCTGGTCGTTAGGACGGGGATAAAGTGTGTGTGTTTGCTTGTCGTGTGTTGTGCGCTGTGTGTGTCCTGTCTGATGGCTAAAATCCCGGGCTCCTAAGCAGGTGCAATGGCAGGCAGTAAAAGCTGGAAAACCGCGCGTAGTCAACGGCAACGGCAACGGCTGACGCTGCTGAGGAATTTATGGCGCTCGGAATCAGTTCGAAACTACTTAAAATACCTTTTGGCATTTTGTAGTTGAAATATGGTCGGTTTTCCACCGCCACGCCCACACCACTTTAGCCACCACCCCGTGCGTCCTGCCAACCTGTTTCGGTATTTTCCAAATGGCATTCTTTTTCCTATTGGACAGATTGTTGTTTTATTATGCAGGAACACAGGGAGCGGATAACGAGGGGATATATATCCCTCGACTCGTTCCAGAACCATTTCGGCATGCGGCTAGTGCATGAAATTGTTGTCTGCATCTGCATAGTTTTTCCGTTGGGAAGGGAAAATGCAGGAAATTGCGGGAGTCTGGAGTCTGGAACATGAGCTCATGAAGCATGCAAAATTCTAAGCTTGAATATGATTTATGAAGTGTGTTAGGAAGCAGTTTAAATGGAACAGGAAATGTTATTAGGGAGCTTCATATTAGTCACTTAATGTTAAAATTATAAATAATTATAAATAAATTGAATATATAAAGAATGAAATATCGTGGAAAGGTATTTAAGTTCTAGAAACCGTTTTAAATACATTTCTTTACTATGCAAATTATTTTCACCCTGAAAACCCTATTAAATTAATTTTATTTATAAACAATTATTTCCATTTAAATTTCCTATTCCCTAAAATCATTTTCCTCAATTACCATTTCTCGAAATAAAAGCCAAAATAAATGGTTAAAGGCAAAAATAAATCAAAATAAATGGTTAAAGTAAATATTTCGCACAATTGACTGATTTATCTAAATATTGCATATATTTCCAGCATTTTCCACAATGCACTTTCCATTTGCTTTGTCCCAAATGGAAATCCCGAACAAACAAATTCATTTTAGATCGAAATAACTTATGCACAATTTTACATTTTCATAATTCAACAAAAATATTTACTGTTGGCCGGGAGGGAGCAGGGCGTTAAAACAGTTGTTTCGATTTGTACTCTGTTTCTTTTAGGGGGCGTGCTGTGATTTTGCATTAAGTGCATAAATATACACAGACATTATTGCACTCATAGCACTCTCTCCCTCGCAGATTTAACAGAATAATTGCAAAAATATTCCAGAGAAAACAAAATATACATTTGCATCAAGTTTCATTCGAATTTATTTATTTTGCAATATATTTCTGCATTCAGTTTTTAGTTTTTGTGTTGCATAAATTTTTCGTGCCGTTGCACAAGCTGAGCAAATCGTTTTGCTATAAATTTCCATGAAAATGCCACGTGTATGTTATATGCTTTTCTTTCTGGGAATTTTCACATATGTGAGCCTGGGTGGAACATAACATTTCAAATGATTAAAAGATAAGAACGCTGAAAGCTTTGCTAAATAAAATTATGTACTATGCTTAAAGATAGCTTTGGGGGTTTCCTTTCAAATTGCTTGCCAATTAGCTTTCATTTTCGCATTTCCCTCTATTCATTCGATTCGATTCTTGCCAAGGGAGAAAGGAAATTAAATTGCAAAATCAAAGTCAATATAATTTCACTTTCTTTTCTGGCTCTTCTTACCCTTTTCCATATATATTTCTACACTCTGCTCTCTTGAGGGAAAAGGGCAAGCCAAAAGAGAGGAAAAGCCTTTTAATTAGTCCAGCTTTCCCTTTGAGTGCAGTGCAAACATGAAAAGCACACCCACCCGCTCCCACACACGGAAAGCAAAAAGAAAAATTATAAAAGGGGTGCTGGAAAAAGTGTTGCCATTTGGTTAAACAATTGCCCGGCTTGGCCTACATTGCGTATGCGTAATGCCTTTTAATTTTCAACCATTTTCGCTGCCTTATGAGCTTTTCGGCCAGCACACACACACACACACACACTAACTCCCTTCTTCCTTGTTATACCCACCCCCCCAAATTCCCTTTATTTTTCCCCACCGCCTTCCCTTAGTTTTTCCCCCGCTAACCCAAAAGTTCATTACGTTATCGCGGAGTGTGTTCGTGTCCGGGCGCCTGGCACGTAGCTTCCGCCGACACGCTAAGGGAGCGCGAGAGAAAAGGGGGAGCGGGTAAGCGAAGAAAGGAGAGAGGGGAGCGAAATGAGGAGCACAAGAAGGTGAACACAACTGGCAGCCAAAATTACAGCCAAAAGCTTTTGACCCGCTCCCTGGGAAAGCAAAGGGAACCTTTTCTTTTATGCATGCCACACTCTCCTCGAAGCTGTCTCAGTAGTTGTAACAAATTCGTTGCAAGATTGATTTTATTGCCCCTCAAAAAAAAAAAGAAAAAGAAGTAAAAACGACTATGAAATACCCGGTGGACCCTAATGGTTTGTGAGGTTAAATATATAGCTTACCTTCAAAGGCTAACAGGAAAAGTCAACAAAGGAAATATTATTTTAACAATTCAAATTTCAAGATAAAACTTATTAATTAGAAAGTTTAAGAAATAAACAGACAGTACTACATAAAATATATTATTTTATTTTTACTTGTAATAAAATACAGCTCTTACTTCATAAGTACCTAAAAGCTAAAGAATAATTACTGTATATCAATGCGAAATATTAAATTTTTTAATAGCTTACACATCTTTACCCCAATTCAAATATGCCCTCTCCCTTACAAAGTAAAGGGTACCACAACTAGAGACGAATTTGTTGGCCGGCGGAGTGATTGAACACAAAAAGGGAGCAAAAACGGAAGTACATGACGCGCGTTTCCGTTTCCGCTGCAGTCGCTTAAACAACGCTTTCGTATTGATTGTTCGGCTTGTTTTCCGGTTTCCTTTTATATTTTTTTATTCTGGTCTCTTTAGCTCTATTTAGTGTTCCCAATTTTTTTTGTTTGTATTTGGGGTGAAGGACAACAGCCCTTTCTGTACAAACCGCAAAACGTTTTTAAAGTTGAGTGGCCAGCATTAATATTTGATAAGATCCAGAAGGGCAAAAGTTTGTACTCCAAATAAAACGTTCTTCGTTCTCGGTCTCGTTCCCATTCTCATTCCCATTTTTATTTTCTATCTATTTCAGATGGTGCCCACCCAGCAGTTGTCGAAACTTTCGAACCTCACCTACTTGAACCTGGGTGGAAATCGCTTTTCCCAGCTACCCGCCGTCGCCTTCCTCAACTTGTTTCATTTGCGCGAATTGCATTTGAGTCGGCTTGACTATTTGCAGCGCATCGATTCGAGGTAAGTTCTTAGCCCCAAAAAGTTTTACACCCAAAACAACTCTCCCGATGATCTCCAAGAAGAGGGAACTGGGTCAGGTCAGATGAAAACGAAACTATTTGTTTTCCAAGGAGCTAACAATAAACAAGACAGCTGAGTTTACCAACCATTGGGATTTGAAAAACTTAAGGAGCAAACATATTCAAAAAGTCTTTCCACAGCTTGAAGTCAGCTTTAAGCTGGCTTAAGCCTGTAATCATCTTGTTTAGGATTTAAATGTTTGATAAATGCTTTGCATTTGCACTTTCTCCTTTTGTAAATTAATCATTAAGTATTCTTAGTATCTGCCAAATGGAAATTCTGAGCAATTTTCCAATAAGACGTACTCTCTTTGGAGTTACAGACTAATCAAACCATTCACTTTCACACACTTGCACGTGACCTACACGCCCATTGAAGGCTTTGGAAATTCAACCAAAGGGACACTGAGAGAAAATTATTTAGAGTTCTTGGAATTGTAATACATTTTATTATGAATATTACAAAATTATTAGAAGAGGCTTTTAATATTACTGTAACCCTTTTTAAGGTCTAATTTCAAGGAATAATTTTTTACATAAGTCCCAGCATATTCTACCCTTTTTTGAGAGCTTAATTTCCTTTTTTAATTTGAAACTTCTCACTATTAATTTTCCTCTGTGTAGCCATACAACAATCAAGCAAATTTCCCTTTAGCTGCCGAACTAAGCGGCAGACAAATCATTATTGCTCAATGCAATCAATCATGCCTAATACGCTTTTGGTAATAAGATGCCGCCACACACACAAGCACAAGCCCACAGAGCGACCCAGGGGGAGGTGAGGGGGAAAATGGGAAATGCTTGAGCTCAACTCGAGCATATGTTAATTCAATAATTCCAGGCAATTTTCATATCAAATCAATGAACAAGGCGAGTCGATGCGAGACGAGGACTGCTGCCACTCTGCCCTTCCATGTCAATCAACCGCCGACAAGGGAGGTTCAGCAGCAGCAGCCGCTATGTAGCCACAAGCCACGCCCCCTTTTACAGGGGGCGACATGCCGCTTTACAATGACATTAACATGACTTACATGACAAGCGCCGAAGGACGAGAGTCTGAGCACGAGACCGAGCATCATATGCCATTTAAATGAGTTTAATTTGGAATTTTCGTTTGATTTTGTTCAGGCCAAGTTTAGGGTTTATCCGCTACCCCCCTTTTTATCCCACACCCACCCCTTGAATTGGCCTTTGTAATTGCTTTTGCCTTTTGTTTGGTCTCTGTCTCAGAGTCTGTGTCTTAGTCTTGTGTAAACTTTTAACCCCTCGCTAACATTGTTCGCAGACTGTTGAAATTGTTGCTCAATCTGCACACATTCGAGAGCTTCTATATATATATGTATATATATGTATAGTATGTGTAAAGAAGTAAGTCTGTCTGCGTTGACTGATTTGCAAACTAAATTCCATGTTTGTCTTGACTTGAGTTACTGAGAAGCAAAAAGAGATCTTGCCGCCTTATGCTAATTTTGTGGAATTTCTAGTTTCGCAGCCGTAAGATGGAATATTATTATATCTTGGGGCTAGAAATATATGTAATGCCTTAAAACTATCTAAGGATTTTCAGGAATTTTCTAAGGGATGTGGAAAATTAAATATTTATGCCATTTATGGGATTTCTATTCCTATTTTCTGGCCTCTTGGTAAACTAATTAAATTACTTTAAAATACCAGAAATACTTCTGAAATGTTTAATTAAATTTATATTAAAATTCAGATATCTTTACATAAGTACATAGTTTACATAAATACATAGTTTAAAAGCACATTTTTTATTTAGAGCTTACTTCAGTATATTTAATTACACAGGAGTACAAGTTGAATTCCTTAACAGTAAGTATACTATATTTTATTCTACTCTGAATTTTCCTGAAAGGTATTTTAAGTTTTCTTCAATACAAGTTCTTAATTTTCCCCAGCTGTCAATAATCTTGAATATTTAAAATTCTCCACTGCTTAAGCCCAACATCCTGTCGGCTGTCTTTTCTCTTCCTTTTTGTTTACAGGAAATTATGTACGTTATTTTTTTTGTTTTTGTTCTTTTTTCGGGGAATCATAAAGAAGAAGTTGATGTAAAATTCATTTGCCCAAAAGGCAACACTACAAAATATTGAAAGGGTTGCTGAAACAAATTGTTACCTTGCCACATGTAGAGTCTGCCTCCCCAACAGGTTTTTGCTTGAAGGAAATAGCGACGCACCGAAACATTTTAAAGTTCAAGGGGGGGGACAGACATGTAAATATTTATGCAAATGCGTTAATGGAAATCTGAAATCTGTGAATGGGTTGGGAAAAGGACGAGCCAGGAGCGAGTGAGCAGAGATGGCGACACGTTGATAGTCAAGTTTATGGGGCGACAGGATACATTTCCCCCACAACACCGTGTGTGTGTGTGCTGTGCTGCTCATTATGGAAACCTTACACCTAAACAATCAGCGCCAGCGAGTCCTTGGCAAAATTCATTAGGCGGCAGCACGTCCTTCATGCATCCTCCCAACCCAGCCCCATTCCTCATTCCCTCATTCCCTTGGAAAAACAAACAACCCTTCGAATTCGAGGGGAATTATTCGTGGACAGGCGGAGTTTCGTTTCAGAATTTCAAAGGGAATACCAAGTGAACATGACTTAATACGAGGCAAAGCAGAAAGTCAGAGCTAGGTAGGTGTTGGCCGTGTGGCTTTCGAAATTGAAACTAATTGTTTTAAAATTTATGCGGGGCTCCAACATGTGTGACATTTGTTTTTGCGGCAGTCCAGCCCTTTGGGGTTGCTCCCTGAAAATTTCCAAAAAGGGAAACGGGGACCCACTCTGAATTCTGATGAGGATGGATGCCGGTTGTTGGATGCGACAATTGGGAATTAAATTCGAGTGTAATGGACTGTGCTTCTGGCTGTAATGGTTTAGAAATGGAGTCATTGTGGTGTAGAAAAGGATTCCAGGACATGGGCTACAATTTAAGCAGATGCCCTTTGTTATTAACAGAAGAGATGTGTCTGAAATTTAAAGTTTTGCTTAAAGGATTGAGAACTAGGAAATGTTTATTATCTTTTGACTTTGTTTAATGTCCAGCAAATTCAAAAAAGAATAATAATAGTTCATTTTAATTGTTAGGGGTTGTTAGTTGTTATATACTTGTATTTTGTGAAGGTTTAAATATATAAATATATTTTCTCTTATCTTATTTAAAGAAAATGCAATCAAAGATTTGTAATACACCAATACAGCTTACAAGTATATTATTTTTTCTTGTTTACTCGCTGACTGCCCCTAAAAAATATATTATTCATTTCCCCCTTAAGAACATCAATTAAGTTTCTTTTCCCTCCAACTTCCGGCTAATTGCCACTTGTCTTGTTATTCATTTAAAACAGAAACACTTAAAAATAAAAACACAGAGCTAATTAAGTTGCTTACTCTCTTTCTCGCTGGCAGGAGCAGCTTCTCCTCTTCACCTTGAGTTCTTTCATCAGTCTCACCTGGCATTGTTGCTGCCTCATTATGCCAAAGTTTAACTTTATTTAAATTCAACTCAAAATCCAAGTGCAGCCGAGGGTTAAGGGGGTTGGAACATGCATATGCATAAGCAGACAGTCTAAGGAAAGAGGCGGAACCTGGTAAATACGCATAATAGCTACTCGGGGGTCTTGTGTTTCCACTGCCACTGCCTTGAAAAATATATATTTCCCAGCTCATAATTTATGGAAAAATATGGCCAGCACCGGCAACATGTTTACGTTTTCCTGTTTCCGTAATTTCTTCCTGTCTTTTCTTCAGCTTTCTGTTGTTTACATTTTTCTGTTGGCACTGCCTTACTTTTGAAGGAGAAGGAAAACTAAGGTCTTGTGCCCAGCGCACCGCTCATGTTTACCCTTAGCAGCCCTTCTGTTGTTGGCTCATTAAGCTGACATATTTTGTTAATTAGAGAAATAAAAGGCAACTTTTTATTCGCTTGACTTCTGCAAATGGCAGTCATTCACTTCCTCGCCTGATAATCATATTGAAAGTTCAATTTAATGGCCACTTTAAGCGCTCTTGTCCTTTCAATGGGAAACATGGCAAATGTCGTTGCCGACAAATAAAAACAAGGACTGCGAGGACATGACGCCAAGTGTGTGTGACATAAATGTTGTCATTCGGTGTACGAACATAATTAGCTCACAACACACTGACATGCAGTATATACACACATTTTCTATGCATTTGTGGCATAATTAGATAACAAATTCATAGAGTGGAAAAAAAGGCTCTGACAAATTGCCATCATTAACTGCCAGAGAGTTGCTTTAACGCTTAACTCTTTTCTGTAAATATTTAATGTGTGGACAATGAATGACTATAGTGGGAAATTTACATAAAAAAACGGGCTTAAGAATTAAATATTTACAAAATTCATTTAGTGAGGTATTCATGTGGGGTAGTTAAAAATGGTTTAACACATATTTGACTAAGAATATAAATTGCAATCCGGAATGTAAAGCTGACTAATAATTTTTCTGTTATTATCTGAAACCATTGCTAGTTATTTTTAAGTAACCAACAGAAGTTATTTATTTATAAAATATTAAACACTCTTTAAAGCATATTTCTCCTAGAAAAGGTACCTCCGCTATGGTTCTTGTTATAATAAACTATAATTATGTAAAATTAAAGGGGCGATAAGGAAGTTAACTTCCTTTTTACATTTCTCCACATATTCCATGTCCTTGTTACAACGCCCCCTTGACTTACGTTTGACTGGCAAATTAAAGGACCCCATAAGGGGCGTGTGTAATTTAAAAACGTTTAAAATGTCATTAACGAATTGCGCCACCATATCACTTGATAATATGTCCCCTTATTTAGGTTATAGTCAAAGAAAAAATCAGAAAGGTGTACTTACTGACTGTCAAAGGGCTCAATGAACCCTGAGAGGGAGAGAGAGAGATCCCAGGGCTTAGCCATATTTTGTTGTAGTTAAAAACGTCAATCAAATTAATAGAGAGCAAAAGGATTTGCGGCAGGGTATGGTATGGTAGGGAGTCTGGGGGCCAGGGAGACCGATGAGGATTGACTGCCATTCAAAACTATATCAAAAAGCGACTGACAAACTGTTTGACAGACTGACTGATTGACTGTCCAGACAGCCTGGCTGAGCAGGGGGCCCCCGCCCTGGCCGTTGATGTGAGTGAACTCTGACGCCCTGTGTGTAAAGTCCCAAAGTCCTGGGAATCGTGACTGAAAACCCAGCGAACATGGACAGCAAACATTTCAATCGGATTTCGAGCAATTCCAATTCAGATTCGCTCGCACACACCACACCACACCACACACTCAACCACCCACACACACAGACAATTTGCATATGAGCCCAAAAGGGGAAAAAAAAGTAAATCGACGCAAGGCAAACATTTATGCGGCACACAAGGACACTGGGAGGATATTAAGGAAAATAAGTAAATATTTTATTTAAATATTTAATTATGGAAGTGAAGAAGGTTTTTAAAAGTACATAAAAACTAGATTTTGTATTATTATTAATGCAGATTTTAAATTCAGAAACTTAGTTTTTAGGTTTAAAAAGAAAAGTCCAAGGATAAAGCCATTACTCCCCCATAATTTCCCCAAGTGCAAGGCCCCACACACGCACACATCGCAGCCATTTCCGTTTCCGCACGTTTGACGTTGGCAAACGCAGACAAAATAGTCCTGTAACAACAAAAAAAGTAGAAGGATCCCGAAAATAAAAGGAAGCGCGGCAAGGAAGGGAGGGAAGCCAGTCGAAAACATGAAACATGCAAAATGAAGTTTGAATCGCGGGGAGAACAAACCGAAAAACCAATGCCAAACAGCAAAGAGGTGGGACTAAAGAGTCCTTCTCCATATTCTCCCCCGTACCTCAGCCTTTTGTCACTGGATGCTTGTTTTCTTTTTTTTTTAGGCCTGCCAACAGGTCGATCACAGGTAAGTCATCAACCTGTGGAGCGCTTCTAGCCACCGAAACTTTCTTAGATGTCACGTTTCGCCTCCGCCGGTTATTTGCATAATATTTGCACAAATAATTGAATTTATTTTTTGCTCCTGCCGCTCCTGTTTGTTGTTCGGTCTACCCGCTAAATTGTTTTGGGTAAATTTCAGCTTGTGTCGTATGCAGACCGAGTTTGTTTTGGTAATGCAAAGTCCCATTTTTTGTAGGTTGAACGAAGTGCGCCTGCAATTGAGGTTTTTTCGCCAAGTTTTTTCCACGTAGTTAAGTTAAATGTTAAACTTGCCATGAAATTGAATGTTCGAAAGGTGGAAAGATAGTTGGAGTGGAGCTCAGTGTAGGTAAATATTGAGAGGGGCTTAGAGGGCTGTGTGGGCATAAGATTAGTGTGTCTGGCTGGGACAGTGTCTGAAAGACTTTTAGGGGGAAAAAGGGTGAGTTTTTTAAGGGGTTTTTGGGTGCTTTAATATAGATGTATGGTTTATATATGTTGCTGCTGAAATGTAGGATAATTTAAACAGTTTTTTAAATTTTTTAAGAACTTTTTAAAAGGTTTTTTATAAGATCATCAATTAAGTCATTATATTTCTGTATTTTGGATTTCTGTACACTACAAAAGGTTTTAAAATATTTTAAAAGGGCGTTAGAAAAACTGTTTAAAGTTACTATCTTAATAAATGTAGAATAAATGAAATAAAAATATGTATTTTACAAGAAAACCATATTTCCAATACAATTATATAAACCAAGCTTATATTTTCCAACAAACTTTTTTAGATTGAAAAAAAAAGAACCCAAAAACGATATATTTTCTGGGTCATCAGTCAACTTAATGAATTCTTCCTTTCCCTGAAGAGCTGACAAACAATTTTCGAGCTCATTGGCACAGTCTGCAATTCAAATTCATCACAAGTGGCAGCCACAGTCGACTGGGTTCGCAGCAAACTTATGGCCCCGAAGGAACCGAGCAAAATGCAGCCACTTATCAAATCAATGCGGGAATCCTGGGATCCTTGGGAGAACTGCAACTGCAACTGCCAGTGTTAGTGCAACTTGCAGCTTGTGCAATAAATGCGTTCATTTAACATGAAATGCTGGAGACGACTCTCTGGGTATTGAAATGAAATGTTGGCTGCTGCTTGCAGGACGCTTAAAAGCGACAAATTCGCTTTGTGTCAGCGGAGTAAGTCAAGACGGCGGAGCTCGCTCAATGTTGCTCATACGCCACGTTGCACTTATTTCTTGCGGAGTCGCCTGTCTGCTGGCAGGACTAGGGATATAGGGATCTGGAATAGGGTCTGGGGTCTTAGGTATCGGGGTAATGCACTGCACACTCACACACACACATCCAGCTGGTCTCCCTCACTGCATCCTTTTCTCCAAGTCAGCGACTTAGCGCGTTGACTTAACTTGGCAGGGATTTACGACAACGCTCCACGGAGCTCGAATAACACGGAGCCTTGTCAGGGCTTCCTCCCTGCCCCCTTAATTCCTGCAGCCTTCTTTCCATTCATTCAGCATCCTCTTGCTCCCCCCGTCCTCCCCCCTTTATTAAGTTGAAATAGACGCAGGCTAAATAAATCCATGTCGCTTAAGTCGAAGCTGACGCTGTCATGTGTGTTTTTTCCCCGGGAAATCTGCTGAATGTATGTATGTTATTCATGTATTTCATTGCCCTGGCATTTAAGTTGAACGCCGATGCATCGTACAGTGTGCATAATTAAAACGAACGAACACACAGGACACAGAGCAGCTGCAGTTGGGAAAAATAATAAAAAGCCAGGACGAATGAATGTCGGGGTATACAGACAGTCGGCTAATTAGAGCAGACACTGTGGAAAAATTCTCAAGGAAATTTATGAAAAGGTCAAAGTGTTGAGGTTTTATTTAAAGTAATAAGAAGATTTGTAGGGTAATCGTAACAAGCTTCTTATAGACTGGGCATCAGAGAGATTTAATTGATCCTTTTCAAAAGTCGAAAATATTAAAATTGTTACCTCTTTATATTGAATATATTTCATTTATAATTTTTAATTATTTTATTTCCTCGTCCCATATTAAAATTTTCTTCATCTTTATCCTTTCCAGAGCCTTTGTGGACAACACCCACCTGCAGACGCTGCACCTAAACAACAATCCACAGCTGAGCGACATACCGATGCGCCTATTCCAGGGTAATCCCAATATCCTGGAGGTCTACATGCAGAGCAACAGCCTGCAAACCCTCTACTCCGCCCAGTTCCCGGTGGATCAGCTGCAGAAGCTATATCTTGGCGATAATCCACTGCAGTGCAATTGCTCGCTGCTGTGGCTCTGGCGGCTGGTAACTGGCAACTTCGAGGGAGTGGACCCAGCCATCGAGCATGCTGCAGGTGGAGCAGTGGCTGCTTTGGCCAAAGAGGCAGATGGTGAGGACGACGAGCAGGCGGATGAGGCCTCCACGGACGATGGGGTGGCTGCCTTGGCTGCCTATATCGCAGATCAGCATATTGTGAATGCCCTGCACACCACCGAGCCGAGTGCCTATGAGCTGGCCACCTCTTCCTCGAACAGGAATTCGGGCATCCTGCGTATGGATCGCCAGCAAATTGGTTGTGATATCTGGCGGGATAAGCTACGGACTCGCCGTCAGTTGCTGACCATGAGCGAGGGTGAGATCACCTGTCCGGCGCACATAGTGACCGTGGTCTGTGCAGTGATCACCTGCCTGCTGGTGACCATGATCGGAGTGAGTGTCCTGTACTACCTGCGGTTCGTTAAGCGTCGCAGGAAGCTCCTGCACGAGAGGGGTCCTCTAAGGACCAGCAAGAGCATCATTAATGTGCACGATCGCATCCTGCAGAACCACAATCCCGGCATGGGCCTGGGCATGAGCATGACCCTGGGCGGTAGTAACCATGGTAATAACCTGGGCATGTCCCTCAACTATCCGCATCATGCACAGACCCTGCAGGCCCATCATCATTATCACCAGGCAGCCATGCCCCTGCAGTCCCACCTGGGCAATGGTGTTGGCCATGAGTACCAACAGGCCAACATGCCGCAGCTGGATAAATCGGATCTGGAGCGGTACATTAAGGCCCAGACCATAGTCAATGACTACCGGGCCCTCAACCACTGGGAACTGCCCGTCAAGGAGGCCGACGACGAGCCGGAGCACCTGTACGAGCGCTTCGATCACTACGAATACCCGGATACGCACACAATGACCAAACTGAAACAGGCGGCGGCCCTGAATCACTCCTCGGCAGCATCCTCGGCAGGACCTTCGCCGGTGCCACCCGCGGCGGGAAAACCACATGTGGTCTACGTATGACGTGGACGCAAGGGATCCCACATGGAGACGGAAACGGAGATGGAAATGGTCGGACTGAACTACCACCACCATAACCACCACCACCACAACAATAACAACAACTATCGGGGCTGTGTTCAGAGCGCCAAGGCCAGCAGCGGTCAGTTCTGAGTTGGATGAGTGAAGAATTAATAAAAAAAAGGGGGTTTAATTCAAGGAAAAACACAAACAGGGAAAGTGAGAGGTTAGATTAAGGCGAGAGATTAGGGAGGATTTAGAAAGGACTTTTGGGGGTGTATTTAGCAGAAGATTTCGATTGGGTTGGGAAGTATTTTAATATGTTTTTGATCTAATTTATTTTCCTTATAAATTTAAAATATTTGTTGTATAAGAATCTAAAAGTATGTTTTAGAAATGCCTGACGTATTTCTTGATTTTATATTGGGATAATTAAAGGAGATTGAAAATCTCATCGATTTCAAAATATTTTTTAGACATTTTTTTAAATTTCATGTCAGAAATGAGCATCAGGAAATAATCTAAAAATTTTGTAATTCTTATTTAAAAGAGATTTTAAATCTCCAAGGATTTTAGAAGGATTTTAATCCAAAACTGTTTATTTAGCAAACGAAATATACACCAATTCCCATAAATTAAAACAGAAAAATTGAAATAATCCAAATTAAAAATGTATAAACTAGTTAATTCCCAAGCCACTAGTTCTTTTCAGAAATATTCTGCTAAATACCCTCCCTATCTTAGATTGACTTAGTTTTTTTTTCAACTGCAGAGACAGAGGTAACTCGCAACAAAGTTTAACAAGCGTCAAATGAAACAAGGGATATGTCTACGTGTATAGCAAGCATACAAATACTCTTAATGACCTACGGATAGGAGATAGCAGATACAGATACAGATACCAGATATATTAGATATGTATACTAACCGCTAGCCTAAGCCCGGATACGATTTCAAAGAAACACTAAGCTAACTGCATTCACATCTCACTCTATTTCTCTCCCCAGAACTCATAGTTAAAGTGGCATTTAGCATTCGCATACTCTAGATAGCGTCTAGTGGTTAAGCAACTTACAAGTGAATTTAAATATATATATATATGGATATATATTAGCTGTAACGATGAGGTAAAAGTAATTTTGATTTTGCTGAATATGTCAAGGGGCTTTTCTATGGCGGGTTCTATGGAGCGACACCGACTTTGGCAGGCAAAATAACGTACGAAATGGGGACCAAATAGTCCAGTCCAGTCCAGAGCATAGAACTTACTGAATGAAAATGAATCCAAACTGCCAAAGGGATGAGGGGTCCTTTTGAATACCATACATACATAGCCTCTCATATTTCCACGTTTCCTACAAATTCAGCGGCAAAAACATCTCTCGAAGGACAATATAAGCGACAAGTTTAAGCGAAAAACTAACAAATTAAATTAAAATTAAATTAAAAACTACCCTTACATTATCTTAGTGAGCCAGAACTCAAAGTTGAGCTAATAATTAATATAATTTGTATATAAATGAAGCACTCAGTCGAGTGTCTGTACGATTACTGTAAATAATTTATGTACGGCAGAGTGCATTTGGAAAAACATTAGTCAAATGCATCAGCGGATATTGGTTTAAGCATAAATGATTTCCCAAAAAGCAATAATTCAGAATCAAAGCTCTCGTTTGTTGTTATTTTTCGGTTTCGGGCATTCATTTGCAAATAATAATTTAATTAAATGCGACAGCACCACACACACACACACATACACACGAAAAGCAAGTGTAAAAAATATATTTCTAAAATGCAAAAGAAAAAATGGAAGCATAAAGCGTGTATACTAAATAAGCAAAATCAAAACGCAGACAGCAAATGCACAAAATGCATTTAGAAAAACCCACAGAAAAATCTCTGAATATAGAAAAACCAGTTTGTGTATAAAAAAACAAGAAGAGCATAGAGCAGAAGCCAACAGGCAACCGTAAGTTTAAATATTAATAATACGATATACGCAAAAATATTTAATTAAATGATAGACACACCCACAGCAACCACAAAATGTTATTTCTTATACGAAGACTGAAGGAAACGATGAAGCGAAATAAAAAGAAACAAGAAATTAAAAGCAAACCCAAAGACTTTTACTAAAAAGGGGGAAATTTGCAATAAATCCAGGATTTCGCCTTTAGATGAACTCCACTTTGCGGCAGGTCCCTTTTCTTTGTTTTGTTTATTTTTTGTTCAGCTGTTTGCGGATTTATTTGTAGCATAAAATACGACAAATCTGCTGGGCAGAGAAATCCATGTAAAACAAATAAAATACTTGTGTATCCTTGCACTAGCCGGGGAGCTGCACAAGAAAGGGCATAAATCTAGTGCCGAAACAAGCCAACACTCCCACATAAGTAAGCCTAAAGGACAAAGCAGCCAAAACCCCGCAGAGACGGGGAGTGGGTCAAGAGGGTGTGGCGCAAAAATGTGGCTCAGTAAACCAAAGTAAGTAAAATATTTACTGCCCAGTCAATTGTGCTGAATTGTTGGTTTTGCCGGGCTAGAGCTGTTAAATCCTGTTGAATAGATACAATTTAAGGCGCCACTGGGGATAAAATAGTAGCTTAAATTGGAAGATAAAATCCCAGAAGCTTTTTGGTGCCTTTTGCTGATTTTTGTAGGCAATATATAGAAGAGATATCCCTTCTAGGACATTTACATAATAACATAATACTACCATCATCGATTTATCAAATTTAAAACATTTTAAAATCAATAAAAACAATTATATCGCAGATTTTGTGCGTGTATGATAAAAAAACACAACAAAAGAATGTCATGCCTTGGCACTTCCGTCTTTAATATATTATTAATAATTATTAATATATTATTTCAGACAAAAGGATTCAATAACATATGGCCAGAGCCAAAGTTTTCATACCCTTACAGTTTTCCATTAATTATTGAAATCGTTCATAACTTTTCCGAAAAAAGCATTACTTTTAACCCCTTACAACAATAAAATTTGGCTAAATCAACTCTCATGTCTATGCTGATCAAAAATATATATGGTCCTTCGCTATTTGGCAAGCTTCTTACCCTCCACGGGAACAATAAATAAATAAAATAACTAGAGAAATGACATCTCCAAAAGGTGTATACAAATCATTGTGCTCCCTGAAAAGCCACGTCCCTGCCTGCTGTTAAAACAGTTACTAACGTACTTGCAAACACAAGTTAAAAATGTGGAGCAACAAAAGCGCAAAACAGAATGACTGAAGAATTAAGTAAATAAATCTGAATGCTTTCTAAATAATTAACATGCCTGGCAGCCAGAGCTCACTTTCATTTAAACTGGGTCCCCGTCGCCGTTGCCACTCATTGAGTTGTTCAACTCAACGCGCGGCTTAGACGGCGACAAATCCCCCGTGTCTGCGTTTGAATGATTGTTGGGCATTTGTTGTGGCTATGAAATATGGGAGCACCCCCAAGGAAACCACCCCCTGAACACCACCCCAGAAAAGCCCAGGGAATCAAGGAAACACCTGAGTCTGGGACTGGATCTGAGTCTGAGTCTGCGTTGGCGTTTGCGAGAGTAACCATGGGTAGGCGTGTGAATAATGGTGAGTAATTAATATTTGGACATTATTCTTCGGCAAACAAAAAGTAAAAGAAAATGCTCGGATAATTAGCTGGGGAAAATTCGTGGCGGAAAAACGTCCTCATAAGTCATAAAGTGCAGGAAAATCGAAGGATAACGTTGAGTATTCCATGAAATGCAGCTATATAGTCAGAGCTATAGCTACATCGCCATCTGAATAACGATTTCAGTAGCATTTTAATTGCCTGAATTGCCATTAAACAGATACAGAGAGTACGCAGAGATACATATATATATATACAAGGACCCAGTGCCTGCGAACATAAAAACTTAATGTCCTGCAATTTGTTAAAAGATGCGCAAACTGCCCAATAAAATAAAGCGATGGAGAAGTTACTTTAATGTCGAGCCAACCAGACCTAAGTGTGATTGAAAAGATTGCGAAAAATCAAAAGCTCCACTTGAGCTAATTGTTTGCCTGCATTTCGGGGCAAGGATGCCCGCATCCTGCGACAG
This sequence comes from Drosophila tsacasi, assembly GCA_018904565.1. Lineage (NCBI taxonomy): Eukaryota > Metazoa > Arthropoda > Insecta > Diptera > Drosophilidae > Drosophila > Drosophila tsacasi. The sequence goes on from JAEIHY010011001.1 coordinate 71,438, forward strand.
CTGTGTCCACAGGACACTTTGTTTGCTAGGCAGCCAGCCGAACAGTGTGTGTTTGTAAATAAACCCATGCACTATGATAAATCAAAGTCACTTAGCGTTGATGTCGATTTGAAATTCACTTACCGCCCCGCCGAATGTCAAAGGAACTGACCAAACAAAGAGCCAGACTGCAGGACCCGAGGACATATCATTTATATCAATTTAAATAACGACCTTTCAATGGCTTGAAACGGAAAATAGACAAAGTCCCCGTAAAAAGCTCAACCAGAACCCAGAAATGTGAAAAGTGGAGATGCTCGAGTGATGGCAGAGCATTTTGATCTGAAAAAATCTTAAGAAATTACAAAAATCGAGGCAAACAGTTCATAAGTGACAATTAACTATTTTATTTTATAAAAGATGCATTAACAACTAATTAAAGACAAACTTACTAAATACAATTACAAACTATTTTCTCCCACAAAAGTATTTCCCTTAAAACCATTTTTAAAGCTAGAAATAAATGTTTTACGGAGCAAATTAATAAAAAATAAAATCGAAAGCTAACTTTATAAAGCCGAAGTATTTATGCCCTTAAAAATAGAAAATACCTTAATTTTATTTTGGAAAGCTGTTCTGTGCTAATTTATGTTATGGTAAAAAATCTGAATACTTCACTTAAGTTTTAAAAAATTTTATTTTTGGCAACATTTAAAAATTTATCCTTATCGATATATTAAATCCAATTTACTTTTTGCTATACACCTCTTATCGTGTCACGCGAGCATCTCCCATCCCTGCGCTTAGATGGATGGTCGGACGAGGCATTGACAGTTGTAAGCCATAAACCACAGAAAATTGGGCATTATATTAGTTAAGATGCTGTCAGGCTGAAAGATATCCCCGACCCTCCGCCCGACTTAAGGGCAAGGGACAGCCCACAGTGCAGACGTATCGCTTTCAGCGCTGGGATACAAAAAGGACAGGAGCCATCCGTATTCCGTATCCGGTATCCTGTATCCCGCAACCGTAGCTTGTCCGGTACTAAAACACCGTTTGACAGGCAACGAAAGCCGGAACAGAGGAAAACCGGTGACCACCAGATAAGCTAAAGCATTCATCTTACACTTATACTTCGGGAAAAAAAAAACAAAGTGAAGGGAGAAATGAGAAAGGGAAATACTAAAGTTAAACAAAAGTTGGACGCACATATTAAGGGCTTAAAGTGTAACCAAATACCGAAAACCAGAACTTATCTTGACAGCCGGACTGTGCACTTAACCAGGTTAGCCGGCAGACAATGTATATATACCCTATATATCTTGATCAATTTGGGGGCGAAAAGCTGAAAAAAAAACTTAAATCATAGCCCCCGGCTTTTGTTTAGCTTTTTTGTTGTGCCAACCTGGTTACGGTTGCCCTTCTTTCTTTTTTCCTGGCTTTGTCTGCGCCACTTTGCTTATCTTGGCCACACTTTTTATTGGTCGCCTTTTATTTGGCATGACACCCCCATATTTTACCAAATAAGAGAGCCACAGAGCCAGAGATAAGTGGCAAGCGGAAGGACATGCGAATTAGTTATGGTTTGAGGGGAGAAAACACTCTATTGGGGAAAGGGTTCAATGGAGAGTAAGAGTTAAAAAGAAGGGAAGAACTGGGATTTAAAAATAAGAAAAAAAGGCGAACTTTAAGCAAATCATTTGGGATCTATTTAAATAAATAAACTGATCAATTTTGAAAGGTTCTGTTTTGTATATAGGTTCTCTATATTGCGATTTCAAAATACCTTGAATTTGTCTTATACATCCTTTCTTAAATATATTTATTATTACCTTTCCAATTTCCTTTTCCTCATATATAAATGTCACCAAAAATAAAAGCCAAGACACTTATCCTCACCGATAAATTTGAAATTTAATAATCCCTTTATTCATCCACTTATATTTCCCCCTTTTTCAACAACGAATTTACAGCTCTATTAAAAATTATCGCTGCAATTTTTCAGCAGAAAATCAAAAATTTCATTGCCACCGCAAAAAATCAAATTTCCAGAGAGCACTCTCCAGCTTTTTTCCTCTGGTTCACGGAAATTCGGTTATTTTTTTCTCTGATCCTGGGATATTTTCAAACCTGACACCTGAGAAACTTTGGCATACAAATTTATGAAAATATTTGCACATCAATTTTACAGCTCAACAGGAGGGAGAGCAAGGCTTCATTGAACTTGCAGCTTCGCATTACACAAAGGAGGGGAGTGTGCTCTTATTCCTGCTCCTGCTACCCCAATCCTCATGAAAACATGTATAAACTGAATCAATTTTTACCGCGATAAACTTCGGCAACGCCACCTTGCTGGGGAAAGCACTGAGGTAACTGCAAAATGTTGTGTAAAATTTGCAAATGCAATAAATAACTCGTTTCGGGAAAAAAGGAAGGGTTTGCTTTTTTGCTGTTTACACCCCCTTACGGAATCATGTAACGCTTCCTCTCTTCTTTTTTATTTTTGCTGTTTCCGTAGTCCTGTTTAGGATTTTTCCCTCCAACCAAAAGCGCGCCACATGTGCGCGTCTGCCTGTGTAGTTCCTGTGGGTTAGTCTTCTGCAGCTTTGGGGGTTACTCTTTTGGAGGAGAGTTCTAGGCTTTAAAGGGGAGTTTGTGAATTAAGTGGAATTTTCTAGACTATTCCTTTGGATAAGTAATATATTTTTTTTAAAAGCTAAAGCACTTATTTGATATAATATATAAATACTAAGACAACTAAATAGGGTTTTAATTAATAATAGCAAGTGCAAGGGTATACAAACTTCGACTTCCCAAAAAATTAATTTCCCTTCTTACTTTTTGTTTTTAGCTTTGCGTGTTTTTTGTGGGGAAGCATCCCCGAAAGTATGCAAATAATTTCTGTGGCTCCAACTCATATTTGATATTCAGTGTCAGTTTGCTCGGAAGGGTTAGCCGAATTCAAGTTATTGAAATTTGCATGCAACGGGAAGGGGCGGTGCCACAAGGGTGAAAAAAGGACGAACAAAGAGGCAGAAGGGGGATGGGGGGAGGCGGAACAGCAGGCGTTGTTGAGGCAATTTATAGCACTTGTGTTTGGGGTGTTCGGCGTTCTTCTCGGTTATTGTTTCGCCATTGCTGCGATTTTCCGCCCCCCAAAGGGTGTAATTGTTTCGCAGTCTTTCGAACTTTGATTATGTTCCCACCCAGATTTTTTCTTTAACTTTACACACATTCCAGGGAAGAGTAGATGGACCCAATTAGGATTTCGCTCATGGGTCAACGCGCCGGTACATCCATCAGGATTTTAGATTTTTCATTCCGGCACTCAAAAGTTGCTATGGCAACGAAAAATCTAACTTAAAAAACGCAGCGAAAATCCCTGAAAATCGCAAAAAAGTACGCTAATAACATTGTCATATGGTTGATGCTCCCTCTCTCCCTTTTTTTTTTGCCACTAAACTTCGCTTATCAAAGTTGAAATTGCAGTTCGGGATTTGGAAAATACAAAAAAAAAACAGAGAGTTCCAAATGCGGGGCATTTATGGTGGTTTCTGGGGATTTCATTTGAAACTCTGATACGAGCAATCGGCGTTTTATTTCCCCCGTCGAGTTTCATCATCATCATGGCCACCACTGACCCAGTTCAGGCATTTATCACAGCTCGCACACACACAGCGCAGAGATCCTAAGGGTCTAACCCCGGGACAATGAATGAATGGAACGTCGTGCTCCTCCTCGTCATATCCCTATCATCCCTTCCCCGCTCCGACTGCTGACTAAGTGGACTTTTATTTCACTATTACCAGGGCCAGCGCGGCGTATACGCAATAAATAGTTTCGCCTGGCTAGGGTCTTTTTCCCTGAAAATTCACTTGATAAAGGTCTGCCTCTGTGTTCGCTTTAAAATCTAAGGAACCCAACTTTTCGCCAGGCAATTCCACTGAATCACAACCTTCGAAAGACATGAATGAATTTATAAATCCCATAAACCTTAGCCTATCTCTTATCTCAGGGTTCTTCACCCATAGAAAAAAAAACGTCATTAATTCGTCGATGGCGTCATGTGTCATCTTTAAATTTATAATTTCATTTCGAACAAGCGCCGGCCACATGGAAATTTCAGAGAGAGATAAGACTATCTACGAAAAGGCATTGCTTCCGAGTTATTTCAGAAGAGAAGAGTGCTTTCAGTAGACGAGCGACTTTGGAGCTAGCAAGAACATCATGAAGAACATGATATTTATGCTTCTGGCAGTGGTAAGTTAAGGAATTATAATATATTCATTTAAGACTTAAGTAAATAAATTATAAAGCATATTAAATCTTTTATATCCTGCAATTTCTACAGCTCTCCCCCTGCTTAATATATTCCGCGGGAGATCAGAGTCGCCATCGCTTATTTTTGCAATCGGATCAGGCCCTAGCAACCATTACCAATCAGCTGGTAGTTCAGGCCATTGAACTGGTCGACAATGTCGTGGAGGATCTGCTTGTCTTGGATTCCCGGAACACCATTCTCATGGGCTATCTAGACAGCTTCGATGCCTTTACAGCTGTGAATCCCAATAGAACCGAAGAGAAGCTGCGCGCATTCTATGCTGTCGTAGAGGACTACCTGGACTCCGATACCACGGGGGATCCCTTGAGGTCTTCCAGCATTGAGACACAACTGATTGCCCTTTGCCTGCAGCGCAGTGGCTTCGATCGTTGGAAGAGAACAGTCCAAACACGGACTACGCAGTTTCAGAAGTTGATTTATAGGAATCTGCGCAAGCACTTGGAGACCCTGGACAAGGAGGATCGATTGGCCGTGGAGCGGCGTTGGCGGAGGATCCTCACTCGCGGGGGACCACGCAGACTGGAGAAGCTGAGGGAGTTCGTCAAATGGCTGGGCAAGATCAGAGATTAGCTTGGATCTCAGATTAGATTTAGGCTATAAAATATATATTTAAGTAATAAGAGTCATTTATAGACAATAAATAAAAGAAAAAATAAGTAACAATTCAAAAACGAATTTCGCTTTTATAAAAGAACAAAGAGAACTGACTTAATTAAACCCCACTACATATCTAATTAAATTTTGCGAGTAGCTATTGTTTTGCACAGTGTACACATATTCATTTTATTGCCTAGAGAATGAACTAAAATAACGTGTGAAAGTCATAACCATAAAGATATACCTTAATAGTCAGATAATAAAGATAGTAAATTCCATTCAAGTGGAAACAAACCCAAAAATTATATTTAGAAAAGTCTTCGGAGTATTATCTTTTTATATTCCCAGACTTCTCTGCAGCTCTGGCAAATGCAATTTTTTACATACTCTAATAAAAGCCCCCGACGGAAGCCCCTTCCTGCCATCACTCAGATCATGTTTGAGAGCTTTGTTTAATGCACTTCACAGCTGGCGGAAAGTCTTTCCCTGTGTGACGAAGACGGCAATGAAAACTTTTGTCATGCCGCCCCGAAAAAAGGACGAAGTAAACTTGGCTAAAAATTATGAAACTGAATATATGACACGATGGCGGAGAACAACACAGCCAGAGCCAGCGACAGAGCCATGTGAGAACTAAAACTGAAACTAAAACTGATACTTTTTATGGATGGCAAGTGAAAAATGTAGACAGTTGCAGAACGACTTTGCCTGGGTGGGGATGGATGGTGGCGATGGTGAGAGAGGGATTTGCAGGGATAAAAGAAAAATGGCAACTGCATTTCCTGTCTGAGAGCTGACAAAGTGCTGAGTGCATTTACGACTTGGACTTGGACGAGCGAGTGTTTTGTGTCTTTCGTGCCAGCAGGAGCAGCGGCATTTGCAGGAATTTATGCACTCGACAGTCCCACAGAGGAATGTCTGGGAACTCGGGGAAAATTCCCTAGTCCTTGGGCATCTCTACCCTGCCCTGCCATCTGATAATCAGGCCGAGCTCTGGCTAATCGGTTTACATTTATCACACTGCCGTCTGGCCAAGGAATCTCTGAACTTACCTTAGTGTCTGTGGAAAGATTCACCCCAGGAAGCTGCATGTAGTTCAGACATTTAAAGAGATCTGAACTGATCCGAGGATACCAAACATACTTAGCTAACCAAGCTATAATGCATTTCGTACACAAAACCAAAGACTTTTTGGGGCTTCTGAATCCATTGACTTTATCCTTATACAAACATGGAATTTTTTATGTCACAAAATAAGCACTGAGTACACCGAGCTATGCGTCAGTTGTTTCATCGGGATTCTGGCGGCAGCGAATGCACAGGAAGGAGCTCAGACAGCCGAACAGGACAAGGAGGAGCATGCAAGCTATGCACAGCAATGTGATCGCGATGATGACAGCGAATATGAACATAAGGCCCCACCACTTGAGAGTAATTGGAGGTTCCGGCGTCGTCGTTGCATATTCTAAGAGTCCTGACCATGTCGAGTTGTCGGAAGACATGGCAAAATTTTGCTAATTTAATATTTTTAGTTTTGCTCGCAATTTGGTAAAATCAAAAGAAGGGACAATTTTGAGTAAAATGTTAAAGCCTGCTTGAATTTTGTGGGCTACTTTAAAGGCCTTTCAAACTGCCAGTCAAGAGTTCAACTCTTCTGGGGTTTTTTTTCTCAGACATCAAGTGACTTCTAATGACCTTCCCTCAAGTCCTTCAAAAAAGTGCTCATTAAACAGGGGCACACACACAATGCTCCGCATTCGAATTGTATAAAAATTAATGAAATGCATTAACGAAAGCGATTCTAAAGGGGGTTTGGGTTGGTATAACCCTCGAAAGGGGATCTGGGGACTTGTCCCTGAGCTTCTGAGTGTACGTACCTGCGCTCGTTGGCACTCTTCTCCATGACACACTCACGCACATCCCTTACACACACCCCTCCTCCTTGCATATGCAAAAATAAAATAACACTCGCCTCTCCTCATCA
>JAEIHY010011013.1:0-27429 GCA_018904565.1 Drosophila tsacasi
TTACATACATTTGCACAAAATTAATATACCTTTGTACCTACGGTACATGGTATAATAAATGCCAAACGAAGTCCATACAAAAATGTATACATATAAAATACGGGCTGTGATTGAAACAAAAGTGTCGGAAATCGTTTTAAAGTGCGAATCAAACCTGTTATGCGACGGATCTTTACTCTGGGATAATTATCAACAAGGTAGCGTGATTATAGAGGATTAATAACAATTTCAAATGATTGGAAATCTATTTGCAGTTTACATTACATTAAATAATTAATGTGAATAGAGCGAGGCTTGAGCTGGCAATTAAGTAAGTTGATAATAATAGATGTTTCTTATGCACTACTTGTAAGGTGATTTATCATAGATCATGGATTAAGTGGAAACTAGAATTTGCTGAATGTTTAATATGATTCTTTGAGTTTTTTATAGTTTTCTCTTAACTAGGGAAAGCTGTTTACACCCCCATCTGCCTGAGAACAAGAATAATTTTGCACAACTTTGTAAGCTGCAACGTGTCGGCTACTTGATGTGGATGCTGCCATGCTTGGTACCCGTACCCTTTAGTGGCATTGTCCTGTCGGAGACCATGTCGACCTTCTGTCGCCACAGCCTGCTGCTGCTCCTGTTCCTCCTGCTGCTCCTCCTTGTCCGGAGATGTCAAAGCCCCGGGTGTTGTTTTTACGCCCCGGAGAAGGCAACAGGGGACAATCCCCTGGAATCATTCAGACGTCCGGCGCCCGGGAGTATCAATCATGTCACTTGACCGAGCGGAAATCGAGTTCTCACAGAAATGCAAATGGGACTTGGGCTCATAAAGTCGCTCCAGGAGAGTCGAAACGGTAGAGATTGGGCAGCAAATTAAATTGTGCCTCAATTGGGCCTGGGAAATTCGTTAAAATTCTGTGGCGGCCATTGTTTTAATGCATTTACATGTTCTCATCCGGACTCCTGGACTCCGATTAGGAGCAGCAGGTCTATTGTGCCTTCGAGCAGGGATCGTCGGCAGGAACAAAAGCCGAGGCCACAGAACCAATCGAAGTCATTTGAAGATTTGCGCAACGATTTGCATTTGAATGGCTAAAGTTTGGCCCTCTATTCTCACACTTCTCGACCAGGCTTAGGTCAGGGACCACTCCCACAAGCATTGTTAGGCGATTGTTTGTGGAAACTATCAACAACATGGTAGCCACACCAGAAATCGCCCCAAGCTCTTTGGCTTGTCAGCTCCGACAATGGGCCAAGCCTAGCCCCAAGTGTTGTCTACTTTCGGGCGAGGCTGACGGCTTAGGACTTGAGAAAACTACCACATCCTCCAACACTTTACAGGACTTCAGCCTTTGGGGCTTATTTTTTAATTACTGGAATTTTGTTTGCCTATTTTTCCCTGGCAAATCACAGAAAATGCGGACATATTTAATCTGTCTCTATTTTTGGCTTAAAAAAGTAGCATGGTAAAATGAAACCTGGAATGATATTGTAATTATTTATTCATAGTTTATGGCTGAAAATAGAAATATTTGTCAAAATCATGGCGAGACACATACTTTTAAATTATGAACTGTCAAACAAACAAATTTAATTTGACACTTTGTTAAATAAAGGCATTAAATTGGTGTTAAAGCTACGGTTATTGGTGTGTATTTTTAAGCTAATCACTTATTTATATTCAGGCTTAAATATGAAATGAATATCAGAGCATACTAGTGATTATTTGTATCCATGAAATTTATTTAAAATTAAATTTCTTCTCCTCCAATAACAGCTGTCATATCCGCAGAGTGGTTTGCCAATTGGTTAACCAAGGATTCCCTTATACTGAAGCCCCTTCCCCTTGCATTGTTAAGCAATAAGGAAAGTCGAAACCGGAGCTCCGTTCGAACCACAAAACTGTTGCCCATCAATTTTCCTGTTGCCAGCTAATTGAAAATAATTTTTACTTACAATACCCAATAAGAAAAACGAAAATAAAAACGAAAAAAATGAACGACTTACACTACAGCTTCCACTGAAAACTTAATGAAAAATCAAACCAGGACACCGGATGGTGGGGAGGATACGACTGAAAGACTGGAAGCTGTCAGAAGCCAAGAGGTGCAAGTGTCTGTGAAAGCCATAGAGGAGTTCCTTTTCTAGATGGAATTAAGGTTCAGGATATATTTTAGACTTAGCAAAATTGTAATATTTATTTATTATTTTACTTATTACTAGGAAAATATTTACCACCTTACATTCCCTGTTTTAAACCCAGCTTGTTCTTATAAAATAAAGTAAGTTTACAAACCTTTCTCCAAAGCAACATATTCAACAAAAAACATAAGTAAATATAATTTAATAAATTTAATAAATAATATTTACGACTGAAACAGTCAATGCAGGGTATCTTATGCTCGGAGCACTCACAGCCACAGTCAGGCGTCAGGCTCCTCTTGTGGCTGCCTTCTGCCTTTCGGTGGGAAACGCATGTCAGGTGAGCAGTCGAACAGCAGCCAACCGGAAGTGCTTAACACCAACACCATCTCAGGAGCACACACACGTACTCAGGGAAAAACAAAATGAAAAGCTGGGCTAAAGAAAAGTGGAGAAACAAACTCTTTGGGTTAGTTTCCGTGGCGAGCAACTTGCAGCAAAACTAAAGTAAACTAAAATAATTTTTGTAAATATACACATACACACTGGCGAAAGGTACTTAGGTGTATAAATCTGTAAGCACGTGTGTGTGCAGCTCACGTGGGCAGCGCTCACCTGCTGCTGTTGAAGTGCCTGAAAGCCAAGTTAATACTGGAAAATAATTTATCGAGTGCATTTATAATTGATGCTATGTGGTTCCACGGCGAGCCATCAGCTTGGCCATTGTTTGCTCCTCTATTTGTTGGTGGAAATGCAGGAAAATATACTTTCAATTACTGGCTGGGGTATAAAACGGGAAATTTATGTACATTCAATTGACTTTTATGGTATATTGGAACTTGTAGTTGGTCTAAGGAAGGTAAGAAATTACAGTTTTTCAGGCTTAAAGTGATTTGAGGAGAAAAGCGTTAGAGTTTATTACATAATTTCTATATTTCAAGAGAAAATCTAAATTAAATTCACACCCATGCAATCATGCAGGTTTAATTAACGTTTGCCAGTCAGAGCTATCTTTCCTGCTCCCTCGAAAACAAAGTATCTGATTTCACAATCAAAAGCGCAATTTGAATACCACGCAATCCTCTGCTCGGCCTCAGGACGAACCCCCAAAAATCCTGCCCATTGTGCTCACTGTTCACTGCTCACTGTTCCATGAGTATTCCCATATCATAGACACTCGTCTCATGTTTTTCTAGCCCAACAACTTTTGTGGCCATCAACAAAGGCCGGACTTGCAAGGGGGATGCAGAGCTTTACATGCTGCAGTACATCAAAATGTCTAGAATTTCATAATTGCAATGGAGTTTCCATGCGAGCCTTCCCAAAACTTTCCTCTTTAGATTTCCCCCGCAATAGAATACTCTCTGAGAGTATTTAATAATATGTTCTCCCTTTTGTTTATTCTGAGGTTTCGTTGGGAACTTTGAGCAGCTGTTTTTGGCTTTAGATTGCGGTTGGGACTTTTTTCTACCAAAGGATAACCCTTATTCCTTAGCTATGTAAAATTTCCTTTTAATTAAATTAATTGCAGAAGGGAAAAAATATAAAAAAAATATATATGATTTATAGAGTCGAATGACTCCTTCACTAATTTGCAAGCTTCTGACTAAAATTATAATAACCAGCAAAGGGTATAAAAAAACTCCACTTGCCATAATTTAAGGACCTTCCTTGCCCCCAAATAATGAACCCCGAACGATTTGTCATGCCTCATAATTTGCGCTTTATCTTCGCTTTAACTCGTTAACCAACATGTCCAAGGACCCTACCCGCAGACAGGGAAACCCCAACGAAAATTGGTACTCCTTCTCCAAAGAAAAACCCAATTTAAGGCGAGTGTCATTTGCTAAAACACAGAAAACACAGCCTCGGGCAAAAATACCCTGAAAAATACCGAAAAAAATCAAAAAATCTAATTAAAAATTTGCTGCAATTCGAGATGGTCATGGGAGCCCCCCACGGCCACCCCTTACTATCCTGTGCTAGCCTCGCAGGGACAAACAAAAAAGCAATTACAATGCCTCAAACTGTTGCAGCTTCCTGCAATGACAACAGAGAGGCGCTAAGCGTGGTACACAATATTAGCAGCCGGCAGCAGACTTTCCCCCAATTCCCCTGTTGAACATTTTTCCCAAAAAAAAAGAATGAAAGAAAGGACAGTACCGTGCAGCAGCGGTCCTGCGAACAGGCAGTCAGGATATCCTACTGGTAACCAGTTATCCTTGGAGCCACCCAACTCCCTCCCGGGGGTAGCAGTTACAGCGTCCGTCTGTGTTAAATACGCGAATGTCCTTCCTAATCTCATTTGGTGATGTTATCCTGAACGAGTGAGCGGAGCGGACCAGCCAGCAGCCAGAAGGACTCCATGGAGCAACAACTGGGTAAGGCTAGGAGCGGAGCCAGCTCCTCCCGTTCAATGGCAACTTCATTCTGCGTTTTTTGGTTAAACTTTTTACATATTGTTCGCCGAAAAAGTTGAGTAAAAGAATCCCTGTTATGATACCCTGCCAGTATTTGAACATTTGTAATGATTTTTAAACTTTGTTTGACTTTGAAGTTAATGGGAAAATTGTGGGAAAATTTTAATTAAATTAAAGTTGATTTTAAATATTTGAATAATTTGAAAATTTGTTTAAATTGTGCTTTTCTTACTAGGCTGCAAGGTAAATAGTTTCCGTATGGCATAATGCTTGGATTAAGCTCAAGTAATTATATTAATCAGAAAAGATTATTCATTAAATATAAATGTTTAAGTTTAACCCTGAAATTGATAAGAATTTTTTATATATTTTAGGTTCCGAAAATCTATCCTTGCCTTATCACAAACTTTTACAGGGCATTCACAGAGTTCTGTTCTGATTTCCCTTCGGTTATGGTTATTATAGTCAAAGTATTTTTTGCTGTTAGCCTTGCTCTCCGCGTACGTGTGGGTGGCTGTGGGCGGTTGTGTGTGCTTGGGTGTGTTTGTTAACCCGACAATGACGACGGATGGCGAATCCTGCCCGTTCCTGTGGCCGCTGCCACCGCTGTCTCTCCTTTGGAGCACGACAAAACGCATGAAAGGGGGGAAACGGAGTGAAACTGGGGCTTAAAGAGAAGCGGGTAAAAGAGGAGGAAGAAGGGGAAAAAGAGGAGGAAAAAGAGAAGGAAAAAGAGGAGGAAAAAGGGGAGGAAAACGAGGAAACGAAAAGAGGAGAAGGCGGGGTTGGCGGAACGGCAAAAGCCAGGCTAAAACGCCGCCAGTCAAAAAATTTGCTGCTTTTCTTGTCGCTCCTCCGGTTTTCCCCTCTCTCCCTTTTCCCGGCCACCAATTTTCCCCCAAAAAAAAAAAACTGGGAAAAGTGCAAAAAATGCTTCGCACCCGCGGTGACCAAAGTATTCCTGCTATTTGGGACCGGACTCCGCACGGGGTGTGAGCACTGTTATTATTGCGTTTTTATGCATGCTCGCATATGGCGAATGTCCTTGGCCATGGTTACACCACATGATATACGGCATTAAAGTGGACCAGAAAAGCTCGCCAGGATGAGGCGGACTTTTTGGGGTGCGAAAGTGGTTTTCGCTGCGGATGTGGACGTGATAAAAGTTTTTAAATATTTTAAGCTGCAGTGAATTATAGGCGTTGCTAGCCAATACCTCGGAAACTCTCTCTCTCTCTGGGAAGTCAATTTTCAAGTTGTGCCGGGATAAAAATAAACCAAGCTTTACGTTTAGCTTCCGGAGTTGGTAAATATTTATAAGAAACAACTGTACTATACAAGAGATTCAAGATAAAATATTATGTTTAGCTTTATTTATTATTTGATCAAGTTCAAGTTATTTAAGAAAAAAAACTCCAAAGACAAGACAGTCTGATATATACCTATATATAAGTAATATATATTAGACAAACCCACGCTTATTCATTTTCAGATTGAGGCGATAATTAGGCTTGGGCTATCAATCCTGGGTAAAGGTTACAGTTTTGTATATATTTTTCTTCTTTGGCGCCAACTCATTCCCGAAAGTTCACACTTGGAGCGGGAAAACACTAAAAATCAATACTCCAGCAATTAGGCGCCCTGTGATCCGACCCTCTCTCCTTAGCCACTTGCTGTCCAATTTTGTGATTTATTAGGGAGCCCGAAAAAAAGAATACCAATACCAAACTTGTGCGTGGAAAAAGTAAAACAAACAACAATAAATTGAGGCAAATTAAGCATACGAATGCGTCGTTGTCTATCAATATTTGCATAGGCAAGTGAGACGTTCATTTGGGCGAAGGGTTTAGGAGGGGTCGGCGGAGGGGGCAGCCACTTAACACCTCCCGATTCCAAATCCAGATCAAATACTTGAACAGGAACGTGGCTTATTAAGTCACACGGATTACGCATTGCAGTGGGAAGAGGAAGGAAAGGGAGAGGGAGAGGGAGAGGAAAGGGAAAGGGAGTTACATTCTTTCCACACGACGCGCGCTCTTTTCCTCATTTTCTTCAATAAAATACACTGAAATTTAGTATGTGTTTAAATTTCTGGAAAATCAATACTTAATTAATAAAAAAATATATGTTTAAAGATATGGTTATAAATATTCCAAAATATATATAGAATAGCTCTAGCTACTTCATCGATATTTTATGCCAAAGTAGATAAATAAATAGAAATTTTAATATTTTGACATACAAATGTGCCAGAAATCGTTATTCTGTGTAGCACATAAAAACATTTGTTAAAAAATATCCTTTAGCCGTTTTGGCCTCGTTTTAGTGTTCCACAAAACATTACAAATTGTATTAATAATTTCTCACTGTGTAGATAAACATTTAGAGCAGGTCACCTATTTGTATTTGGCTTTCCGATATCGAATGTCAGTTACCGTGGGCACTCTCCGCGTTTTCCTCCCATGCCCCGTCTCGATTTCCCGCCCGATTGACCGCTTCGGTGTCAAAACAAACTGGAAAACATTCTCGAGACCGGGTTTCAGAATCAGTCAGAACAAACAGCGAGCTCGGTCTAATAATATTTGTTGATCGTAGAATCGTGGACGCCGCTGACACCTTGGCAGCGGAATGAGGAATGAGATATAGGTATATACATATATATAGTGCAGGAATGTCGCGAATGGGTCGGTGGCCGTGGCTTATCAGTGGTGGCACCGACATTACCTGTTCGCCCCTGCAAGCCTCACCTGAGCTGCAGCCACAGTTGGGCTCGAAATAATAGACCTGCAAGTGGAAACTGAAGTTGAGGAATGGTCGCCACACCTGGCTGCTCCTCTGAAATATATAGTTGCCTAAATGTCCGGAATTTTATGTGGTTTCCTTGAGAATACATAAATTCTGAAGTTTAATTTGGAATGGAAATAGCTGGGCGTTAAGAATATGGTATAAGGTAAAGCTAAATAAATATGTAATATTCTGAAATGTTACAAAATTAGCTTTTGTAATTTAGTTTGAACTAAAAATATTGATAAGTTTATTATTAGAATTTGTATAGTTATTTTACCTCTGCTGTCAGATAAGAAACTTAACTCTTCTGACGCTTATCAGTTAGCTGACCACCGATAAGCACGATAATGTGCAGCTAGTGCAGGGGTTTCGGTTTTTTGTTTAATAAATGTAATGAATGTTTGTAGTGAAGGGAAAATATTTCCTCAATTTCCCGCACACGTGTACAACAAGTGTAAAGCTTAACTGACTAAGCCAGCTTTACTTTACAATACTCATAATGAGTAAGGGCAACGACCACTTTAGTCAAGTACTTAGCTGGGATATTTATTCTTTAAACAAATAAGCATTCGGTAGTCATTGTAAATATTAATTTTTATCAAATAATTTTAATTTTAATGGACTACAAGCAAAAAATAAAATTAAGTTAACTGCAGTTACATATAAGCTTAACATATTTTAAAAGAATTATAAAGCTTATAAATTATAATTAATTAATGGCTGTTAACTTGAGGCTGTAATATACCAACTAATTATGCAAATACCATGTAGATTGATAGTATTTAAAAAAAAACGTACTATTCACAGAAGTGTTATGTTTTAGAAATAGTTTAATAATTAAAATATTATTTTATATTGTAATTCTTTACTTATTGCAAATACAATACACTTATATTCATATAGTTGATAGTTTTAAAATATATTTTAGATTCATTTATTTGTAATACTTATTCGAAATATACCCGGAATCAGAAATAAATATATCTTTAATTTTTCATAATATTTCTTTTAAAGAGCGGTGACTCTCAAACTGCAAAACAAGTTTGATGCCAAACCTCGTCTTCCTTTCAAACGCAACATGGTTAGAAGCGACACAGTCCATAGCGAACAGTCAGTGATGGTTAATTGGGTCCCACTAGATCTACGGTTTATCAAGTGCCCAAATGAAAAGTGTTAACATATCTTCGTATCTGGACACATCTTTCTTATTTTGAATAATTAAACTTGTGCTGAACCTTGTGGTACTCTTTACTTTTCTTAGATTTCATTAAGGCTAGTTTCGTTTTTTGATGACCTGTTCCAAGTTCGATGTTCGATGTTCGAGCACGATGTTCCGACACAGACATCGCTGTGGATTGTGGAGTTGTGCGACTTTCTGGAGCGCGTTTGAATTGGATTGTGGGACTTTGTGAAGAAGCGCGCGCGTTTGAAAAACAAACCAGTCGAAAAAAATTTTTGTTGAAAACGGTCGTGGTGCGGATGTTTTAAGTTCGGAAGAGTTCGTCGCGTTTATTCGTAAATCGAGAAACATAAAAAATACATTTGGGAAAATAAATCAGTGAAATTTTGAAAACAATTTTTTGAGGATTTAAACAAAATTAAAATAAAAGTTGGCCCAAATTGATTGGTTAATAGTGAAAAATTTCAAAAACATAAAGTACTATGAAAGGAAATTAGCCAGGATTAAAAAACCGTTAAAAAAAAATGTTTAAAGTGGAAAAAAAAATTTGAAAATAATTTTCAAAAGTGAGAACAACTAAAGATTTGAAAACAGAGTGCAATTTAATTCGTGGAAATTGAAATTAATATTTAAAATTCGAAAATTGCTTGGAAAACGTTCAAAAAACTCATAAAAAAATATTGAAACCATGTTTGCCCAAGGAGTTCTTCCACCAAACTAAAACCAACCGGCTAAGACCGAGTAACCAAGGATAAAAACCTCGCCAATTGCCGCTTCCAATCGTATTCCTTGAAGGGATTCAAAGCAACCGAAATGGAGGACGAACTTCGCTGTCCCACGTGCAAGCAGCTGTACGCCAATCCCGTGCTGCTGCCCTGCTTCCACGCCCTCTGCCTGGGCTGTGCCCTAGACATTCAGACGCCCTACAGCCCGGGATCGGGTCTGCCAGTGACCACTAATGGAACGGGTGGCGGGGGCAGTTCCTCTGCGGCAGGAGGACACAATGGCCTGCACAACGGAAGCGGAGGCGGATCTGTGGCCGGGGGAGCAGGTGCCTCCGTCAGTGGCAATCCCGGTGCCCCTCCAGGCACGCGACACAGCTCCCACAGCTCGGCGGCCAGCACGGCCAGCTCCAATACGGGCAGCGAGAGCGTCACTTCGGACCAGGATCAGTCCGACAAGGTGAGCATCTTTAGTGAGGCGGACTCCGGTGTTGTCTGCTGCTCCAATACATCCCGGCCAGTGTCCTATGCCGGCACTGGACTTATGCCCAACGGCAATGTGGGCAACGTGGTGGCTCCGCCCGGCGCCGCCTACTGTCTCACCTGTCCGCTGTGCCGGAAGCTCGTGTTCTTCGACGATGGAGGTGTGAGGAACCTGCCCACCTACCGGGCCATGGAGGCCATCGTGGATCGATTCTGTGCCCGCGAGGCCCTGCGCTGCCAGATGTGCGAAACGGACCCCAAGGTCGCCTCCCTGATCTGCGAGCAGTGCGAGATTCGCTACTGCGACGCCTGCCGCGAGCTCTGCCATCCCGCCCGCGGCCCTCTGGCCAAGCACACGCTGGTGAAGCCGCGAGGCGCCGCCCAGCAGCGGGAGTCCGTTTGCGGGGAGCACGAGGAGACTCTGTCGCAGTATTGCCTCAGCTGCAAGGCGCCCGCCTGCGGCCTGTGCATCGGGGAGCAGCGTCACCAGGCCCACGACGTCCAGTCCATCAACGTCACCTGCAAGGCTCAAAAGGTGAGTGTGCTTAAGGGGGTTTTTTAGTAAAAGAATATTGAGGTTGGTTTAATAATTTAAACATGGTGATTCTACGTAATTTATTAATTTTTAAAGTGGGATATTTTCTAAAATTTATTTTTATTATTAAACTTGCAAATACTTACTTAAAAAAAAATTTTTGAAGAAATTAGTGAACTTGTTAATAGAGTAATAAATCAATATAAAAAACAGACAAAATTCAGAAATAACACATGGAAAAACCCATGAAAACATAAAAATACTACTGTTTTTTTGTTGGTTGGAATTATTTCTCACTGATATTTAATAATAATAGAATAAAATCAAAAATATATATGAAAACTATATACATGAAAAATTGTTCATAAATTTCATGTTTTATTTAGCCTCTGTGCTATATTCAAACGTCATTTCAAAGAAATAATTGAAATTGATGGGCAAATTGGATTTTTTTCAGAAATAAAACTTCAATAACAACAATAAATCTGCATCCAGCTGGCTGAAAATAATTTTTTATGTGAATGCACTAATTAAGCAAAAGCCAAGTAAAGTTCTTGTTAGTTATGGAAAAGGAAAAGTTTGTGATTCTCCGACACCAAAGTCCGACTTCCGTTTATGCAAAAACATGACAGCGGAGCAGCCCGGAAAGATCCTCCTCTCGAAACGAAGAAAAATACGGTTTCAAGACAAACTAATTATGGGGCGAAAAGTAAGGTCTTCGGAAAATAAATATGTATTTACTTGCGAAGCCACCGCATATCCTGACCACATCCTCACTCGCTTCCTCCCATTTTCAGCTTGTTTATATTTCGTGTTTTCTCTCCTTTTTGCCTTTCGTCTGCCAGTTCCTTTTTTTTTATTTGGTGCAAAATTTATGGCTTGTCTACTGGCCCCGAACATTTTTCATGCAACATTGTGTATTTGGGAGCTATGTAGTATTTTTGGGGATATAGGAATTCGAAGGAATATGGAAGAATATGGGAATAGAAGAGTTAGTATTTCAGGGGAGATGAATGGTATCTAGTCCTGCCTAAATACCATTTGAATAGGCAGGGAGTACAAAGTTATACTAAAAGGGTATATAGCTTTTAGATCTGATTTCTATATATTTGTGTTGTTACAAAATATATTTTAATACTTTATTTTACTCCCTAAGGGTAGCTTTAAGTCGACCTCTGTCTTCCTCACCTCTTCAGCTATGCAAAGTATTTTATTCAAACAAATTTCAAACACAATTTAAGTCCAACTCAGCTCTTTGTTTTGACGTGGGGGAGCTTTCCAACTGCCACAATCTCCCATCCTTGGCACGCTAATTCAGCGATAAGGTTTCAGGACACCTTTCTTCCTACCTTTTGGGAATTTAATATCGCTGAAATTCTGCGTCTCTCTCACCTGCTGAATTCATGAATTCCACGACTGTCGTCCTCCGCCGAATCACTGGCAACAACAATTTTAATATGCCAAATGTTTCAAGTGCCTGCACATCCTGTCATCTAGGCAGGACGAGGAGAACAAAGGACGCTGGACGGACAGAAAGTGCGAAAAGTGACAAATTGCAGCGGCTGCCAAAACAAAGAAAGGAAACCCCGAAAGGAATCAACTGTCGTCGAGTCAGGTCAAGAAGGATATTGCCCAACAAAAAAAGAAAGGAAGAAACAAAGTCAGCACTGGAATATATGGCATTTTTGTTTTAGAGAAATGAATGCGCAAAAATATTTTACAGTTTGTTTCGGGACAGCAGAAAGTGACAGTATATAAAGTCAGAGACTTTAAGACGGCAAGAGTTGTGTAGAATAAGAATAAGATTTCTTCTTTTGGTACAAACGAAAACTATAATCTGTAAAAAGGTTTAAATATTCTTATAGTTTCTACATTATTTCTCTTATCTAAATCTCATATATTTATGATTTAAATAAGAACACATTTAATATTTTAAGTTGAGATTAAACAGTCTTACTCTGAAATAATACCTACTTATTATAATATGTATATTTTATCACTGCATTTTTATAGGAATTATTAGAAGACCCTAACGCTTTGATAACCATATCTGTTAGATACTTTTGGCCCAATTTTCTTATATCTATTTGGGTTGAATGTTTCCCCATCAAATTACGCATTCCAGAGAGACCCTTATCGTTTTTATCATTACCGAAAATGAGGCTCATTTAGGAACGTTATTTTTGGGCAGCTGCTCTTGTCCTGTCCCCCACCTTGGCGTAGAATTTCCCGAGATTCCACAGATTTGCCATTTCCTGCCCTGCCTATGCTTATCCTAACGCATCTTTTCGTTTGGCCTGCAACTGATTTTCAATTTCCATTGTTCGGCAACCTTCGCCTGCAGGCTCGTAGAGTCAAAACTCATGGCGAACAATGCCAAAAGGAATCCTTGTCCCCTGTCCCAGGGGCAGATGATTCGGGGCAGCTGCTTACCAGCACCACATAATGGCACAAGCCAGGTGAGGCTCAGGCTCGTGCTCCTCCCATTTCCCGCTCAGCTCCCGCATGGATGACGATGACACACGTTCGAAATCCGGAGTGACGCCGGCAACGCCACCTTTCCCCCAAAAGAGTTGATTAGATAAGCGAGTGGTAGTCATCCAATGAGTTATTCACTCTGGAAAAATATATTTTGGATTAAATAACAAAAGAATTGAAAGCTTAAAGTCAAAACAAAGTTTTCTGAAATTTATTTGAATAAAGAACAAATACTTATATATTATATTTACTAATTAATTGTATTTGAAATCTTTCATAAATTTTCTCTGTGCATCTCCAAGACTCATTTGCAGCCTTGTGCTTCCTTTCTCCCTCTGTGTTTGTGCCATTTTTCACACCCAAAACTGAGGGTTCATCTCTACCTGTTTAGGACAGGTAATCGGGAATACCCGGTGGGTGGTGGCAGCGTACTTTCCCAACTTGTTGTCCGCCTTCGTAAATCATTAATTTTCGGTGTGTGTGTGTATTATGCATTCAGTTTGCCGAATATCCTGTCGCCTGTATCCTTGGCCTGCTTTCTGCACCTCGACATTCCTCATTGTTGTTTATACTTTTCTCTCTCCTTTCGCTCCTTTGAGATTTATGACGCCATCCAAAGTGCAGTTGGAACACACACGTCTGTAATATTTTTTGCAACATGTTTCGTGTTGTACCCACCACCACCGGGTAGCACCACCGCCACCACCCCACCAAAAAGCAGCCCTCATCCCTCGTTTTTCCCCGAGGATTCTCAGGTCCTGTGTCAGATGATTCCACTGCATTTGTTCCGTTTAATATGGCAGAATTCCATTGTTTTTCCGCCACCATTACCACCAACCCTGGGGCAACGTACTTTGGCTAGGATGTGTGTCGAATCCATCGGAAACCGCCCAGAGTTCAGGTTGTATGTACTACCAAGCGGATTTTTTCAGGCGCTTAACAATGGTGGTTTTAAATAGGTTACTTTATATATATAGTCTTTAGGGGAAGCGAAAACAATCGTAATTGTTCGCTGATGTTTTGCAACAGGATGGAGAAAGGGGGAAAAGTGTGGAAAATATTTGATATTTCGATGAAGTAATCAGGGTTTAAGTGTGTTCTATATAAGAGAATCTAAAAAGCATCAATAAAAAGGTACTCTAACATAGATTTCTGGTCCACATTAAATACTAAGAGACTTCCGTTCATCTCCTAATCCGAATTCCTACAATATCCATTGAAATTAAACCTGAATCGTAAGCTCAGTTCCTCCCAGTCCCCATTAAAATCCAAGAAAATGTTTCTACGCCCCCACAAGACTTTACTCCTGGTCATTTGGTTGTTGTTTTTGTGTGTGTACTTAATACATATACACAAATTCATTTAGCCAAAGAAAACCTGGTGGGAATACTTCCTTTCTTCCTTTCCCCAACTCCCTACGAACGTCAGGCAGTTCACTTAATTACTGTCCAATTACAGGAATTTTATGTGTAGATACATTTGGATTTCTGAGGCCCTGCCTGCCTCGCTCTCAATATAATTAAGCGGAAAAATGAATTACATAATTAATAAACAGAATTCAGCGCCAGGCTAATTAACACACCAGCGTGCAAGGCTTTGGAAATTAAAGCTGCGATGGTTCAGAAACTCAAACAAACTCACATGAGCCGAGAGAGAGCTTGAAAGGAACAGGATAATAAAGGCGGAAACATGTTGGCGAAAGCCAAGTTAATTGCTGAAAGGAAAGGGGAGGGAGACACGACACGGGAAAAGTATGCGCAACATAAAAAATAAATAGAAGCAAAATCGTGGTAATAAAATGAAACGGAAACCAAGACAATTCTGCAGAGAAAGAGAGTGGAACAAGCAGCTTCTGTAATTCATTTAAAATTGTGCTCTCTTTTTGCAGCTATAAAATTATGTTGTCACGAGTAAATTTCAACAGTTGTTTGTTCACTAAATAATAACAAACGCAGGGAGACCGTAATTTTTACCTGTCCACCCAATCCACCCTCCAGGCTGTTTGGTCGAAGGAACCCGTTTTTCCCCAGTGCATCATTTTCCAGGACTTTTTTCCAACCTTTGTTTTTGGGTGTGTGTTTTTGGTATACTTATATCCCCAAAGGGGCCAACACGAAAAAATAGAGGGAGTTTCCTGGTAAAAGGGAGTGAGGCAGTGGGTGAGTGAATCGAAGAAGCAAAGCTAAGTGGCCGTAAATGTTGCTGGCCAGACTTGCAGACATATGCATTATGGCGTCACGTGTCCAGCTCCATCTACATGGGTTTAATGACCAAAAGTCCTTAGCCAGCCAGCCTAGGATTCCCCAGGGACTTGGCATTTGGACAACTTGTCTCCGGATCAGGCCTTCATCATGACTTTAATTGGTACGCATTCGTCGTTTACTTTGGCGATGAACAGATAAAGCCAGGGTAATTGATATTTCCAGATCTTGATAAGGTACAGGGGTTGTTATGGCGGTTTACCTATGGGTGGATGTCCTTTTTGAAAGGGAAGTTGAAGTCAAGTTTTAAGCTCGCTTCTGTGACCTCATTTGAAGTGAGAAATGGGATAGAAATTAAATTTATTCATTAAAATTGCGATGGAAAATGGTTTTAAATTTTGTTTAAAACTTAAACAAATGTTCTGAGCTTCTTTAATACATGTTTAATATTTATTTCTGAAAAATAAATGTTAATTTATGAAAATAAAACCACAAAAATAAAACCAACAAATAAAAAAGAAAAAAAACCCCATTTAAGTAACCCCTTTTTCTTTGTGTCATTCAAAGCCAGAAACCCAATAAGCAAATGGAACAGCAAATAAGGGAAAACGCTTTTCCAAGGACCTGTGCCTTTGTTGTTATTTTAAGCTTAGCCAAAACCACAAAGCCAATCTCATAAATACATGTTTATTCATATACTTTAACCCCTCTCTCCGTCTATGTACACGCATTTTCCATTAACTTGCCAGAGCTTACTTCACTTTCACGCTTCATGTGGAGACCCTGGCTGGCTGGCTTTCCCGCGGAAAAGTGCCCGCTGCGAGAGCGTCTAATTATTTCCACCATAAATGTCAAGCCAGCTGTGTGCCGGGTGACCCCACCCAGTGGTGATTTTCGACAGGGCAACGGCGCTTATCTGGAAATTACTTTTCGCGAGCCTTTTCAGCGCTAAATGCGAAATTACAAAAGTTCAGCAACAAAAAAAAAAAAAGAAGGAAAATATAATATTTCTCTGGCCGTAATTTTGTTGCTCTCACTGTAATTTATGCGCGTTTTGCATGTCCCAGCGCAATTGTCAAGGTTTTTTGTAAATGCTTTTCTTTTTTCATATTTTTCTCTTCTTTTTGCGTTATAATTACTTTTGTTTATTTGACCCCGCCGACCCCAACTTTGACCACAGAACTTTTTTGTTTTTTGGTTTATTTGGGCCCCCAAAGAAGCCGGAGGGGCAATGAAAATTGCGTTAAAAATTATTTGATTTTGGTAGCTCACTTTTTTGTGTGTCTCAGTGTTATTCTGAGGGCATGCCCTCATCCCGTATCACGCCCATTATTGATTTAATTTAATTAGTTTCCAGTGGCCGCTGGCCATTTCACTGATTTCCGATTTTGTTTGCCTCGGTCTGTGTTTTTAGTTTTTCAAAAATTCTCATTGTGGCAGCGTTGAGCGATGAGGGTCTGGGCTGACCCGGTCGAAAAAGTTATTAAAATTTTATTGCCTTCGCATTAAATTTTCCCCCAAATGATTTTATTGTTTTTCCTGCTGTCTCTGTGAATGCATTTTTGTGTTCTACATTTTATTTGGAATTTGGAGTGCAAGTAAAATACTTGAAATTGTCTTGAATTGGTTTTTTAAGCTTTATTTGTTTATTTATTTATGGAAATTGGTCCAGGGCGAGATGTTTTTATTGGTCTTTAAAGATTTTACAAGGTCTCCATAAATTAATGCTGGAACTATGTATGCAAATATTTAGAAATAAATATCTTCTACCATAAGCAACAAAGTGGCAACATATTGCCCAGTCGACTGGCCATAAATAAAGCCACAATTGAGAGAGAAAAAAAATTAACCCGATACCGGCTGCAAACTACACTTAATTTATGTAAATTCCATTGCTGCTCTCCAATAAAGTGCGGCGGTTTTTTTTATTCCACTATTTAATTGCAACAAATGTTTATTTTTCTATTTATTTAAGCGCTAATTTAAATGATAAATACATAAATAATGTCGCCGACAAGTGCCAGCCATGCTTTTTGCGGTCGGTATCTTTTTTTTTAACAAATAAATAAATTATCCCCTGGTTGGAAAATTATTCAGTGCGACTGCGGTTGACGATGAGAGTCTATATATATGGAAGACGACTATATTATATGCCAAAAACTATTATTAACCAGAAATAAATTAATGCTAATTTTGGTAGAGAGAGTTGTTTGTAGCTGAAAAAATATATAGACTTTCTTGGTTTCTTTAGCTATTGTGCCTTGCATATAATAATAAATCTTTAACTGTAAAAGAAGCATTCATAATATATGGGAGTAAGTGCTATGGAACTATATACATTATTTACATTTTTTTAGCATAAAACCTTCATGAAATATTATCTAAGCCTCCTCCTCCCTAATCAAGTTGAAATATCGAATAATTATCTTTGCAAGTCTACCTTTATCGGGGCCGTAATTAGCCAGGGCAATACAAGTACTTTAGATGGGTTTGTCTATGCTATCAGCCTTGTTTGCAGATAAGGCTGGAGATTCCTTGGTTGGTGTTTACCCTCGAGCTTTCGGTTCATGACACAGAACTCACCTGGAACGATTGCAGGTTGTGTTTCAGTATCTCGGTGTTTGATTTACCGATTCCGATGAGGTGAGAGACTCGACTCCATTTGTTGATTGATTTGCCGGACTGCAAGGCAACGGAGGCTTAAAAACAAATTAGGGGAACATTTTCCAGGAATGCAGGGCCTAAAATGATTAAATTTAATGAGGGGAAATAATCGCTGGCTGTTGCAATTCAATTAGCAGCTTGTAAAGGTTGATTTATCCATTATGATAATACAAAAAATCAAAGAACGGGACTTTAAACAAATTTACAAGCGATTTAACAAAAATATTATCCAATAATTTTCCCACATTTTCATCCATATGCAAATTAATGGAAATGGAAAATTCCTACAGTTAACAAACAGCCGTCGTCTGGTTTTTAATTATTCGAAAAAAAAGGATTTCCAATGTTGTACGAAAAATCAATGCAATACATTTTGCAAAACGATTTCTGTTGTTCCTTCGAGTGTCAAAACGGAAGTTTTTAATTTACATGAATATGCAAATTTTCCAACTAAATGAACTTTGCTGAAAAGAGTTGAATGTGAAAATTGTGAAAATGTAATGTGAAAATTGTATGAAATTCTCGTTGTTTGTAAATGCATTAAACGACATTAAATTTGTGGCTTTTTTCAGGGAAGGACCATTGTTTTTTTTTTTTTTTTATGACTGTTAAACGTTTGTCCCCTTTAATGGGGCACTAAAAATATTCCCGTTGTTCTCTCTTATTTTTTAATTAGCTGCCGCATAAAAAGTCACCCCGCAGCATGACACATGTGGCACGAGCAGCAGCAGCAGCAGCCATCGTTGGGTTGTAAGGTGTCGTTAAAAACTACATTGTGCACACCCGACTGCGGCTATATATATATATGGTATCCCTGTCCCCTATCCCTACACACATATGTACCATGTAGCGGAGTCCCCTTCCAGGAGGCGCCGTTTTTTACGAGTTCTGCACAGCGCCAACTGTCAACGGGCTTGTTGACGTTTTAAATTTCCTAGCTGGCTGCGTGTGTGGGCTGCTCCCGGGTGCTGAGATGCCTATCGCCGGGTTATTATATGCCCCCGATCCCTGTCCCGATGCCCAGCGTCCGAGAAGGTTCCTGGTCAAGTGTTAATGGCATAGTTAGGTGAGGAATTACAGGGGTATTTGGCGAGGAGAACAATTTGCAATGGCTCAGGGCTGGCTCCGTGGAATGCCAGGTAATCCCTTTTCTGAGTGTCCTTTAAATTCAGCACAGACTGAGGAAAATTCCAGCTTGTATAAAAATATTCAGAATGGAATTTGAAAGCCAGATAAAGGCGAATATGTGAAAGGGTTAAATATTAAAGGCGAAAAATCCTTTTAATGTCTGTGTGACATGTGATAATGATATGGAAAGGAGTTTTTTGTTGATATGTATATTTAAAGGAAATGTAAGGGCTTATTATTTCAAAATATTTGCCTTAAAAATAAATTATTTATTGGAAATATTGGCGATAAAAAATATATATTTAATCATTAATAAACCCAACGAATAAATAAATTTAGAAACCTAGTAAAAACAAGTAAAAGTATATAATAATTCGACTATTCTATGTACAACATAGTCTAATAAAATACACTGTAGTTAAAAACACACATAAATACACTCCAACCTCTCTATTAAACCTATCCAGGGATCTTCCCTTTTAATGGGTCGAATGTGGATTAACCTTCGCCCGCTCACCTTCTCCCTCTACCACCTCCATCACCTGGCCGTCGAGCTCGTTATGGATCAGCTACTTGAGCATTCAGCGCCGCATGAGGGTGCAATTACATGCAGCACGTAAGCCATAAAAGTGCCGCACAGCCAGGAGTGAGGAGTAGCGGAGTTGCCGGGGCCCTGCTCCTAAATCGACCCACTCGCCGACGACAGACTGACAGATGTTTATCAACGACCAAGTTTATTGCATTTCACAAGAATCACACTATAAAAGTGATAAAGCGACAAGCTGACGAGGGAATGAAATGAAATCAAAGCACATAGCTCGGGAATAGATAACGAATAACGAAACAAACTCTCAACTTTTATGGTCGCTGAAAATTATTGTGGTTAGCTTCCAATTATCATATATCGCAGATAATTTAATGGTTCTCCATTCCGTCAGATATCTGGTGAGACAATATCTTAATCGAATTTCAGGCACGTAGGACGACGAAGGGTTCTCCAGAATTTCCCACAAGAATATTACCTTGGCCAGTGTCAATCACAGTGTCAATTGAGGGACACTGGAAAGTAGAATGAGGTTATTTTTTAGAGACTCCGCTAGGACTAGGAGTGAAGCACTCAGAACAGGACCTAATAATATACAAGGAAAGGAAACCCAGCTAGGAGAATAATAAAAACAGTGGGGCATCATTGAGATTTAATGGATATTACATACATATCCGATAATGTTTAAAGTTCATATTATTTTAGTTCAGGAAATAATATCCTTTGTTGTACAATTACTTTAATATTTTGTAAAGAAGCTCTCTAATTTCTATTTTTAATTTATAAAGGTTTCCTTGAAGGAGTTTTCCAGTTCCATTAAATATTTTCTACATATTCTCTCTCTCACAAAAGTACCATAAATCCCTATCCCTCGAGTTGTAACTCATTTACATGACGCATTTGACCACTGTCCAAGGGTGTGAGCTCTGCTCTGCACGACAAAGTGACAACTTCATGAACTATTCAAAGAGCCTTGGCTGTCTCTGCTCACTCTGCTCAGGTGGGCTTCCCCCAGGTGTGCCTGGTCTTAGCCATGTCCTGTGGTCAGCGCGCGTGAAGTGTTCCGCCTCTGGCCCTTTTATTGTTCTCTCCTCAGACTGTGCTACCATCCTGGCTACCATCTGGCCCTGCGGATTGCGGCTTGTCAGCTGTCAGCGTTTGGCCCAGAGTCCCTGCGACTTTGGTTTGGAGCCGATGTAAGCCCTCTGCTTCTGCTGCTGTTGGTCAAGCCATCGCCATTCCATTAGCATGTTTCCTTTGTGCGGAACACAGGGCGGCATTAATAATGCAGGGCTTCTGATTTCAAATGCAATAACAATTTGATTTATTTAGAGATAGTGCAGGGCGTTGACTTGAGCTGATTACTAAATGGGAAAGGATATATATAATCGAAATAAAGCTAATGGAAGGGTCAGCCAAATGGCTATAATTTATGGCGATGATAATCGCTGAGGAATAAGAACTAAATTAATTTGTAGCCGGGCTTATCTGCTTCGGTTTGTCTGGCATCTTATCCGATAGGAATTTTATTACTCCCAGATTTTATTTGTATGCCAGGAAACAAGTCATTAAAAATATTTTAATAAAATCTCCTTTTATTTTCCGCTTTTTTCCAGGTATGTTAATCCCTGTCTCTTTGATTAGTGAAGCGCACGTAAGTCTGGATTTGGCCTTTGGTCATTTTGCTTTTACGCAAAGCTGTCGTCGAGTGTCATTATAATCAGATTTCCAACACGTGGCAGCGGCGGCCAAGGACTTAAAAAGCTTATTAATCCGCAAAAAAAAAACTGCGAAATAATTTTTATTAATTAAATTTCTGCGGCCGCCTCTTATACTGTGTGGCTTTTGGTCATCAGCGAAAGCCGCTTAAAATCAGAATTTTTGTAAAGTTTTGCGGCCTTTGAACTGAAATTATGACCCCAGGCAGCGAGGGGCTGTCAACAAGTGTATGTATGTATGAATTTCCTTCCCATTTCCCCTCCGCACGGACTGTTGGAAAATTTTTAATCAATACACGACCCGCGGCCATTGTTGATAAACATTACGACGTGCCCTGTACAGCAGATACGAAATTTATATCATTCCATTTGCCAGGGGCATTTTGTGATGGAATCAGTTTTTTGTGAATATTCATCAATGTGTCGTCTGGTAGCGGAGAAACCTCACTCTAGTGATAAAGGACCTCCCTGTGTGGCTAGGAAAAAATTAATAAATCTGTGAATACATCAACCGTCAACCGTTTGTATCTATTATTTTTGGGTACGTTTTTTAAGTGAAACAGGAGAACAAAATATACATTGCATAGCAATTTTTATATAAATTATTGTATACATAGAGGTGTTTAGTTTCCTAATAAAACCCTGATGATAAACCAACATTATTTACTTAAAATTGGCAACCCTGTTGAACCAGTCCCCTTAAAGTGTCCCCATATCCCCATAGCACTTAATGAAGCAATTTTCAGGGGTTGACTTTTCAAGGGAGCACAAAGAAAAAAGCAAACACGAAAAACCTTTTTGGCAAACACCTGGCCAAGTGACCCCAAAAAATACCTTTCCTCCTCATGCATCGTGTTGCCACGCCCACAAGTCAAACAATTTTTAATTTGTTGACTCTTCCTGCCCTCAGACCTTTGACAAACATTTATTTTAATTTGTTTGGCCCCGACTAACAAAATAATTTAGATAAATGCGAACTGCCTGCGGGAGGAGAGTGCCAAAAGTGTTCACCGAACATGAGATCTAATTAAGCGAATCCATTGCCCGGGTCATGAAAAATGCCAAACCCTGACGGCGGCTCCCACCAGAATTGATTACTTGACCCATTTCGCCCTGACGTTTTTCCCGAGAATTGCCCAACACATTTTAACAGTTTTTCACAATTTTATCAGGCTCCTTTCAGGCTTATTCCGGGTAGCCTTTCGCCTTTTCTTCTCCCTCTTTTATTCTTATTTTTTTTGTGTAATGTGCCAAAATGTAGTAACATTTTTTATTTATGTCAACCGCTTTGCACATTCAGACGAGGGGGACAAAAAAAGGTCAATGGGGATCTGGGGGAACTTTCCCTTATTAAATTATTTCCCATTTTTTCTGCAGCTAGTCCTTGGTCTTATCTCTGGCCCATAAAGTGACCAGAATAATGCGAGAGACTTGTAGAGATGATGGAGGATGATGGGGCAAGGACGGGGTATGTGAATAGGGAGAGAATTAGGGAAAATAAATCGAAGAATTTTGATATAATTTTAATTAAACTGTTTTCTATACTTAAGAAATTCTTAACTGAACTAAATTTATTTAATGAGTCAATAAAGATTTTTAAGCCCTTGTTTCTCTGCCAAAAATAATACTTTTTTTTGTCTAAAATTTTCCCTTCACTTTCTGCTGACTCCCAACTCTCGCTGAGTTCAAGTTTGCTCAGCCGCAGAAAAACACACACAATTAGCGGCAGAAGAAATTGCATTCCACGATTTGTGGGGGAAAAATGCAAATAAATGCGCATAATAAACGAACTTGGGACCAAAGACAAACCGCTTGCAATTCAATTAAAAACTGCTGACCCAGCATCCACAGGATCGACAGGAAGTCGAAGTAGCAAAAGGATAAGAACCCGGAGAGCGGAGTGCGTGCTGATGGGATGACAGGCATTAGACATTAGACGCAGGACAGGAGAAGTCTTCTGTCTTCGAGTGCCTGGCCATTCCTATCTAATTATAATAAAACCCGACGACGAGGCTCAGGACAGGACGAAAATGGCAGAGGCCGTAAGAACGAATGGGTCTCGAGATGATTAGGCTGTGATAGCTGGCAGGCAGGAGCTTTGGCACAAATTACACAAATGGCATGCTGATTAGGAGAAGAGTACGTCGAAGATATCGACACAGGAGCAGGAACCTCCGAACCCCTCCTCATTATGCAATTTTAATTAAAGCTCAGCAGAAAAGAAAGAAAGTGCTCGCCTCGACATGTTGATGTTTATGATGGCCGGAAACCGAATCGGGAGTATATATAATGCCATTGTCCTGCATCCACTTTTAATTCAATTACGCTTTTCGTGTTATCAAACAGAATGGCAGCGCTAGAAATTAATGAGCGCTAAATTAGTGAAGATAATGCCATTAGGGGTTGACAGCCTCCACAGCTCTGCTCTGCAGCCCCAATGTCCTTTTCCTTTTCCCGGCATTATCGAGCCGTCGAGCTCATCAAGGCTCTTCGTTGTCTGTTGATTTTTATTGTTTGTCTGACCTAATTTTCCTTTTCTTCTGACCACTCCTGTTTCGGCCTATCTCTAATGTCTGAATTGCCCACAAAAGAGGAGGCAAAGAAAGGCATTCCAGAGGTCTCCCTCCGGGCACACACAAAAATGTTTATGAACAAAAAGCTTCGGCATCCCTTTGTGGCTGGCTGGCTATCAAAATTTAATATGAACAAAGGGCCAAGAACTAAATTTTATCGTCAGATTGCAGATGAATTTCGAGAGGCAGCCGGAAAAGTCTGCCTGGATCCCTGCGCAAATATTTTTAATTTGATGCATTTTTGAAGCTCTGCTGCATAGGTGAAACTGTAACAGAAAACTGCATATTTTTGTCTGCAAGCCAAGGGAAGAATATTCATAAAGCAAAGGAAGGCAAGCAAAGTCAGAGCATTTAGCAATATTTTCTGAGGTTCTGTTTCCTTGATTTAATGAAATTTTCTGCGAAAATATTAGTATAAAAACGGGTTTCGTTTGGAATCCTGCGATTCCTTTAACTCCATTTCCCAGTTTCCCCAAGCCCATTTATCAAACTCAGAGCTCAGAGATTGGGTCTGTGCTCTGCCTGCGCAACATTACATGTGAAGTTCATTGACAAAGTTCATGTTTTGATCTCCCCAAAGGGGCCTGCATTTCCTGGTTTCCTTCACTCCTGGCAGACCAACCCCTCTGTGGCAACAAAGACAACGACAACGACAATGACAGCAGTCACCAAACCCTTAACCCATTGTTCTCATGCAAAGTCGCATTTAACATTTTAACCTTTCATTTTCGAAACAATTGCGTCTGCTTATAAAAAATAGATGCGGAGCGAAACGAAACGAAATGCGGCGAAATACCAAGAGAGCTGGCCCCCCAGATGGGATGGTGTGATATGGCAGGAGCCGGAGCAGGAGCAGGGGCTCTGTGGTGACTCTGCCTGGCAGGCAGTCAGCCCCATGCGGGGCCCTGCTCCTGCGCCAGGACTACTCGCTCACTCAAATTAAAATGTATAAAACAGAAGAAGACTGATTCGAGCTGCGGCATGCAAATGGAAATAGGACTGAGGAGCTAGCGAGTGTTTGGCATGCCGTGCATATTCCCAAAAGCAATAACGATGACAGCCGAGAAGAAGGAGGTTAAGCTCTCGGTGTATC
This sequence comes from Drosophila tsacasi, assembly GCA_018904565.1. NCBI lineage: Eukaryota > Metazoa > Arthropoda > Insecta > Diptera > Drosophilidae > Drosophila > Drosophila tsacasi. The sequence continues at coordinate 24,657 of JAEIHY010011013.1, forward strand.
TGTCTGTCGTTTCACCTACAGCGAGAGAAATATTATAATACCTGGGAAATACTAAAACTACTTTTGTTGATATTAGAAAACAAATGTAAGTTAAGGAAATTAAAGAGTGCAATTTTAATGGATTAAAAAATTGAGTTTAAGTAAAACTACAGCCTCTTTGTTTACCAAGAAACTCAATTAATAAATTGATTTAAAATATGTTTCCTTTAATAATTTATAATCTAGAAACATCTTCCACTGTGCAGCGATGATTTACAATGCTCCGTAACCCACCTTTGACTGGCGATTCGCATTCTGTGGGAATGCATAACCCGGCCATAGCTCTGTGGCTAAAATTTCAATGCATTTCATTCCAATGCTGATGTGCAAATTTGATTTTGAGTCGCCGAGTTGACTTGCAGCTATGTCTCCTCGCTCAGCACTCGTGCTTATTACTCATACGCCCAGTGTGCTGACATATTTCCAGCTGGGATGCTGACTGTTGGGCTGTTGGGTCCTTGGTATGCCTTTGTAGGCATACCTGTGCAGGATACACTCTTCATTCTCCATTCACATATCATAACTCTCTGAGCTTTCCTTCCCCTTGCTGTAACTGTGTGTGTATCGTTTGCTGTTTTCATTTGCGCTTTGGCAGAAAAACTTTGCATACTTTGTGGCGTCTGTTGCAGGTTGTTGTGGAATGCACGAGTGTGTGTTTGAGCCTGACAAGTGCAATAATATCATAAGCACAACGGCAAGAACAACACGTTTCGTTCTTACTCCAAGCTATCTGCTGCTCCTGCTGCTGCTCCTGTTTTTATGTATTGTTTGTTTTTTTTTCTGCGCCGGTTTTAGACCCCCGAGCTGTGTTTTTGCTTTAACACACACACATAAGTTCACAAAACCCACAAGTGCAGAAATCTCCAGTTATCCCTAGACTCGAGCAGCTGCATTATGTGATTAAGGACCAAGAGGAGAGAGTCAAATTAGGGCTTGGTATACTCTTGTAAACCACTCTGATAGGAGTATGAATATTTATGATCAGGAATGGCTTATTAAATGTTATAAATTATAATTGAAAACTCGCACTTGAAGATTAAATTCTAAATACAATTCAAAACACTATTGGTTACAATATCCTGAAATAACTTGTATTTACTTCAAACTACATTGTGTCTTTTTCCTGATAAGGTTAGAGGGTTAGATGAGAGAAAAATATGGAAAGTGGAAGCCCAATCTCAAGTTGATTTAAGCCAAAAACTAAGCTAGTTACTTGCTCCGAAGAAAGGGTCATGACATTTTAATTGAATTTACTCGTGTCATAGTAAATTTGAATATCATCATCGTCTCGGCTACAACGTCCACATCGTTGCAACTGAAACCGAAGCTCAGACGGCAAATGTTGTCAAGTCACCTTCCGACATGGTAAATTGCAGATGCGCCACGCCCCTCTTTTAAGCGCTTTTAAATTTATTTACTAGCAACTTGTCGTCCTCGCTTCATTGTTGTTGTTGCCGGTTACCCTCGAAAGCAGAGGCAAGAAAAAACCGTCCAGACGCAGACGACACATAAATTGCCGGCATACGTGTGTGATGACAGGCGAACGAATGGATGAATGAATGGACGGGACGGACGGACGGACGGACGCAGGGACTGAGGGACGTTCAGAATGCAGACACACATGAGGCCGTGTAACGGTGGCAGCAACAGCAACACCAGAACACACAGACGTTGACAAATTGATTGCATTCTTTTATTTTCTATGCTCCACACGGCGTATGCGTTATATGCATACTATATGTGTGAGTCCTGGGGCTGCTGCTCCTTTTAATATGGTTAGTTGCAGTTGATTGAGTTTTAAGTGCCGTTCTCTAACAAACCTTTGCCTATTTCCTTCAATTAACATGCAAAAACTAAAAACACAACACAAATTGTTTAGGGGCAAAGGTTTAAATTAAATTAAGTGAAGGAGATTCAGTCAGGCAAGGCTGAACTTTATTGGAAAAATATTAAATTGGTGGAATGAATAGTAATTGCCTTTGCCATATTGTTATCTTTGCCATATTGTTATTTTTGGAATTTAAAGAATAATCCAATCTGTATGAATGAAAAACCATTAAGGAATAATTCAAGGCCTCTGAACTTCCATCAAACGTCGCTTTCAAGAAAACTTCCTTATGTTTTTGACAAGCTCCCCTGAGATACAAATAAGAAAAACCATTCAAAGCTTTTTTATATTTAATATATCATTAATAATTTATCAATGAATGCACAAACGGCAGATCTCAAGGACCTTCATTCATCTGGATTCACAATTGAAAAGTCTCGGAAGGAGGAGAGTACTCAAGCAGAGCGAAGAAAAATCCGCTAAACTGTATGATTAATTCATTATTTATTTATGACATTTACAGATGGCGTGTAAAAATAGAAAGCGAATAGAAAGTCTGATGAATGTAGCCAAGGTCCCTGTAGGTGTAAGTAAGGCTTCCAAGAGAGGCTTCTCAGAGAGATTCGGCCTTGCACGCATCATCTGTCAGGGGGAGGACACGGACACCCACCAGCCCCTTGTTCAAGTTAATGTTATGCAAGCAAGGCGAGAGCTCCCAACACCCCACATAAATATGCATAGAAAATGCCTAAAAGTTAATTACCGTCAACATTCTGAGTGGCGGCTGTTCGGTGTGAGAAAGAAAGGGAAGGGTGGGAGTGAAAAGAGGGGGCGTGTTCTATGGGCGTTGATTTTAATTTATGGCAGACATACTTTTCCCCTCCCCAAACACACACACCACACACA
>JAEIHY010011016.1:0-16964 GCA_018904565.1 Drosophila tsacasi
TAAATTAGCGCTCCAGCAAATCGGCCGGAAAAGTGAAGAGCGAGGGAAAATCATACACGCCACAACTACATACGATTTTACTCGATTTTAGTCGATTTTACTGAAAATTTCTCCCGCCTTAGTTGTATATATTTATTTTATTTATTTCGGCTAAGTAATAAAACATGTTAGCTAAAATGAGACACAACACCAGGCGCCTCAAAAGTCAACACGTAGGGTTTTAAGAGGAAAAACTAACCTAACCCAATGCCATTCGAATTTTCAACAGCAACCCTTTTTATCTCACACTAAGCTTTTTTGTAAGGGAATCGAAGGTTCTCATTGCTATAAATATATAATTTAGAAATTAAATAAAAACCCACTCAAAAAGATGTAATGCAAATTTTGACTCATCAATAACTTGTATAAATTTCGTACTATATTTTATATGTTGTATATAATACTTTTATATACAAGTCCAGCTCATCATACCTTTACGGTATACCCTGTAAATGGTTCACATAAATCACACATGTCCTGGTTGTATCATAATAACAGCCAGAACCCAAGAATCCTTTCGGGGGAAAAAGCGCGTGGCCGCCTTCAAGTCGGTTGCGGAAATGCGGTTTGGCTTTGTAGCCGGACTTTTATTGGGATGCCTTCTGGAGGGCTGACAATTATGAAGAGCTCCCCAACACAGAGGGTTAAAAAAAATATATAAATAAATAACAAGAAGGGAAAACCGTATAAAAAAGAAAAAGGGACAACTGTCTAATGAGAAAACAAAATGTTGTTTGGAAAGTCAGGCCGGCGACAGCAGCGTTGACAGTTCCGTGTTGTGTTGTGGATTTCGGTGGGGCGGAATGCGTCCAGTTGGGATCCGAAATAAATATAAAGATAAATAAAAAACCAAAAATAAAAGCGGAAGTGGCATAAAAAAAACATGTGGCAGCATTTTCTGCCACTGCCTCGCTTCCTGCCTCCCTGCCTCCCCGTCTACCCTACCGTACCCCTTCGTTTTCATTGCCACGCACGCAAAAATGTGTTGCCTGCTTTTCCGCCGGAATCCGCCCAGTTACCTTTTCTTTTCTGGATTTTCCTCCGGCGAATGTCCGAGACTTATCTAATATCCCAGCCCCGCCCCTCTCACTCCCTCTCACTCCCTCTATCCCCTCTATGCCCCCCTAGAGCAGACAAATATTAATAAAATATACAACTATTAGTCATTGGCCCGCTGTTTGTGTGTGTTCTTGGAGGGGGAACTTGTATTTTTAATATGCGAGACAGAATAAATATTCATAAAAGTGGCTAAGCACCAGGGGGTGGGGCGGAAAATGGGGCGGCGTCGGGGAAAACTGGGGAAAAGTTGGGCATAGAAAGCGGAAAAAGGAGCGGCAAAGTCAAGGCGAAACGAGTCTAGGCCAATACAAATATTCTTGAGCGCATTTTCTACACAAAATAAGGATAAAGTATTGTCTTAAATTAAATAAAAATATTCATTAAGACATTTTTAAATAGTTTATTTTACAAGCAGAATACAATAGTTGGGAGATCAAATGTTCGGGGAAAGTGAACACAGTAGTGAGTTTACACCTTTAAAATATTTATTTATTACAATTTAAACAAAATTCAAGTTAATAAAAGCATTTCCTTTTATATATACTGTGCGTATAAAAAATATATATATAATATATAAAAGAAAATAATGAAATCATCACTTAAATTGCCATATTTTCCAATTCCTTGGTATCATTTTATTTTTGATTATAAAACGGTAAGCGAGAACGCTTTTCCCCCTGATGGATAACCCATAAAAAGCCAGCTAAGCCTTTGTGTGCAAGCTTTTCCACGAAACACACCACCACCACCACCACCCCTTGTCTCACGCAGGGAAAACGAGGAAAATTCCCTCCGCTCTGCCCCGCCTCCCCCCAACAACACTGGCGACTCAACTAACAATAAGACTGACGAATGTTGGGCCATAAAAATAAATACCTGCTGACATTTTTCATTGTAAATATTTTGTAGCTGCTGACGCGCCAAGCCAACTGCCTTGAATGTGGGCGTGGCACACACATATACACATATACACACATATATATATATATATATATATATATAGATGTGTGTGCGTGGGGGGTGTGGCATCTCCATGGCGAGAGGTGTGCTTGGAAAAGGTTTTTCCTTTCAGTCAGACAACGCACAAACGCAATTTCGAAGACATGCACAGAGAGAAAAGAGCTTAAGCTTAAAATAAACAAAATCAATTAAGCTTTTAATTAATTAATAATATTTTAAGCAAGCTAGGTTTGTTGATATTTTTTCAAATTTAAATTCAGACTGCTAATTGTCTCTCTCAAATGGGAAAAATCCATCAATATTAAAGTATACAACTTTTATAATAGTTTAGGCCTTCGACTATGCATTTTCCTAGTGTGAAAAACTTCACACGGGGTGGCATTTTCCAGGGGGGTCGCGAGGTGGGGCTTAGACAAATGGACGCTCGCTGGGTGTGTGCGTTGATCAACGTCATTATCATGCCGTCCGTCGCTGTCTTCTCCTTTTCATTGTTGTCCTGGTCATTATGGCCAACACCAAAGGATACGGGAAAATCGGGGAGAAGGCAGATGGGAAATGGAGGAGGGAAAAGCTGGCAAGAGTGTAGGAAAAGTGGCATGATATGTGGGCGCGTTACATTCATTTTCCGGGCTGGGCATTCATCATAAAGTACGCATAACTATAAACGGGAAACAAGTAGATATCGAAGCTGGAAAAGCTATTTATTTTTCTATATAATTATTTGAGTAAATAATCTACAATTAATTAATAATAAATTATGATAGTTTACTGAATAACACTGTGCATTCCTTGTTGTTATGTATACATTCTAACTGGCCAATTTCCCACTAAAAAAATCATACATCAAAGCAAATAATTGTTTCAATTGAAGCGGCGTGCCGAAGTTCTATTTGCTGTTTTAGGTTTTTTTTTCCGCCTTTATTTGGGCTCTCATCATTTTTGGCTGATTGACGATGAATTATTTTGCATATTAATTGGCTTAATTGAAAAGTGAGCGTGTGTGTGCGTTGCCTTTTCCAATCATTTTCAATAGACCGCAGCCCGCATCCGCGTTTTTAATTATTTCTAGTCATAATGCGACTCTATTATTAATAATAACAATTTAAGCAAATATCTACAAAGGCTTCGCATTTTTGGGGGTGGCCAACGCGGCACGCGTCTCATTTAAAAGTCATTACGGCCAATAGAAAAGGCTAAACAAGACCCAAACAACAAAAAACTATATATATATATATATAGACACAAAATATGTACATAAAAAAATAATGCCTGTATAGAAATGGAAAATATTATTTGAGACTTGGCCTCAGTTTCGTTTAAATGCTCGCCACATAAATCAATTCGATTTTTATTCGATTTTTGTTACTGCCTTGCAGCTTTTAATTGCACTCTGCATAATGGTTGAATGCATTAAAATATATATATTTAAATTTTTGTTGCTGTCTTTTTTCAGGCCCTTTGACAGAAGTGTCGTACGACATATTAAACAAACATTAATAATTTTTATGCATGCGGGCACTGTGCCCAGCCCTTCTTTTTTCCTGTACGCTGTTTTAGGGCTCTGGGAAAAATTGTAAATGTCAGTTGATAGATAACAGGCACTATTCGAATTTTAAACTGCAGTTGTGCATAGTTTTTATCTGGGATATAATGGGAAACAGGAGGCAGCAGGAGGCTACGCCAGGCGCCGCGAAGGGAGATATTAGACAATGTAATGGCCACTTTTCATGAGCACAACTCGAGTTTTAACTTACTTTTTGCACAGTTTTTATAGTCTTAAAAAATTTGGGAATATTTTGTAGTACTTTGTGATACTTTGCAATATTTAATATTATATTTGTTATATTTTATAACATTTTATTCACACCGTAAACTTTAATGTTAAACCACTTTGGCTTTACTTCTACCGAGGTTGTTCTTTTGTTCTCGTTTTAATTTTAATGCCATGTAACTGACTTCCTGATATATTTTTAAATTCTTCAAAACTAAGGGAATATTTTGCATCATTTTATAATATTTTGTGATACTCTGCAATATTTTATTATATTTGTAAATATTTTTTTCACTTTATAAACTTTAAACTTAAACAACTTGTGGTTGCAAAGCTTAGCTTCCTTTCTTTTCTATTTTGGTTTTCATGTGCGAATTTCGTATTACTTTTTGTACTGTTTACTGTATTCTTAAAAAAAAATGTTAAACATAAATAACTATTTTTTATTTTTGTATAATATTTACACATTTTTAAAATATTTTAAACAGTTTTATTCACTCTATAAACTTAAATATAAAAAACTTGTGGCTTAGGGGAATTTTCTTGGGGAATTTTCTATTCTGGCTTTCATTTTAAGCACATTTTCCTAATCTCGTAAGCCATTAATAATTGCAAGCAAATGTAATTTCCATTTATTTAGGCAATCTTCCATCCGGGAACCCCCTTAAATTCCATCCTGTAATGACGCCCCCGCGCATAATTTAATGGAAATCTTTGAACTCACATGTTATTTACCTGGTTAACTGGGTTAGACGAAGTCGCGTTCTTTAACATTACACCCCCCGCCCCCGCTGTCACCGGAAAAATCCGCAGCAGATGTTTCCCCTCCCAATTCCCCCCCAGAGTTAGGGAAAAAATGGGTAGCCCCGTAAACAACTCTTGGTAAACGGTTTTCGGCGTTCATTTCGCAGCCGTTGCTTAATTTTTGTTTTGTTTTTGCCTACTCCCCCACCATTTTCCACACACACACAAACACACACACGCTTTTCCTTTCTTTGCTCGAGGCAGAAGTGAAAGTCGGTGGGGGTAGGGACGGCGAGGGTGCCACATTCTTTGATTTCGCAGCCTGCCAAAAAAGCCAAAAAAAAAAATCAACATTTTCATTTTTGTTTACCACGCTGCCTGTTGTTGTTTTTTTTTTCTGCCGCACAGATTTTCCGCGCATTTCACTGTCGCTCGCTGCTGTTTTTCCCTCATTTTTCTTTCTTTTTTCCCCCAACCCCCCTGTTTTCTGTTTATTTTCTGTCGAGTGTTTTGGGCATCGCCAAAAAAACAAAAGGCGCGGCGCACACACACATTAAATTATGAAAATAAAAATGCGAGGCGATGCGCTGCGATGCGACCCCAGTGTCCCCCTTTTTCGGCACTCAAAAGGTTGGCCATTGAATAAACCGGCTCGAACGATGACTTAATGAGCGAGGATATAGCTCGGGAAACTTGGGAAACATTGGGCCAAGCAGGGGGAGAAGAAAGCCCGTCGGGCGAAGATACAGTGGTCCAGCGGAAGAGGAATTAATTGTAATAAATTGGGTTAAAGATAAATAAATTTGAAATTAATATTTAATCTAGTATTTGGAACTCTTAAAATAATTTACTAATTTCCAACATTAAAACCTAGATATTTCCTTGGATTCTCATAGTATCGAGTGTCCAGTGTACCCTGGAAAATATAGGAAAAATGTGGTTGGTACACCTCAGCAAAAGCAGTTTTTCTCTTCTTTTCTTCGCGTTTTCTTCCCTTTTTTTTTTGTTGTACCAAAATCATTTTGAGTTTGTTCAACATATTTTATGTAACTTTTTAATTAAATCGTTATATATACTTCATATATATATATATATATATGTATTTATGCCGTCCACTCCCCTCTGAAGCCAAAAAAAGAGAGAACATTGATAATGGCTTTCGGCTGTGGTTGAAGAAACACACAAAAACTGTACTGGAAACATGCAAATTGCGGAAAAAGTGCTTCAATGTGAAAATAAAACAGGAACCTAATGAGGCCGAGAGTCTTGTAATTAAATTGAAAAACAACTCTGCTCTGGTATTTTTTATAAAATGACATATTTATGGCTTTGAGGCAGATAAGCCTTGATTTCATTTAATCAAAAAATATACTTTAAATGAAAACCAAGACTTGACCAAGCCATGTACTCTGTTTTTTTTTAGCTCTTCTTCTTGACTGCTTTAATTAAAAAACTGTCGCCAAAAAGCCAGGACAACCTGCCAGCACTGGTCACGAAAAGAAGAAAAGAGAAGCAACCAAAAGGGGAAATAGAAAATTCTTGGGGGCAACGTGAAGGGCTTTAAGCCGTGTCCTGCGATTGCAAATAATAAATTTTGCTTTACGACTCGCAGAAGGGGACCTCAAAAAACATAAAGGGGTTGAAAACCGAGACTGTGCCTAACCGGAATCGATCCAAAAATAAGCAAACATTATAAAACTGAAACCAATAAAAATAAAAATTATAAAAAAGAAAAAAATAAAAGCAAGCCACATAAATTTGCCTACGAAAATGTTTTGTTGTCAAATTTCCACCACGAGGCGACAATCAAATTTTCATGGGGGCCGCCATAAAAAAAAAGGGGGGCGCCAGACGGGAGATGGATGTTCTGGGAAATCCACCCCCCAAAAGGAGGTTGCAAAAAATAAAAAAAATAAAAATAAAAAAATGAAGTCCCCGTCTGGAAATCAACAGTTAAGCTCCCCATTCATTCACTTGCCGGACTTCCCGCCACCCCCACCACCTAGGGTGAGCTCCACACTCAGCTGAACACTTATTGGAGCTGGCAGATTTATTGGAATTTAAAATTCCTTTGTTAGTCACCAGAGAATCGCAACACGAAATCTAATAAACGCCCAAAAGTGACTCACTCCATCCGCAATGGGCCCAGTAAGAGTCCAAATAGGATTTGCTCTGCGCCGCCATTCCAGGGGTAGTTTCAGTTCCGCTTCTCCAAAATGCCCGGAATCCCCAGGGGTTGCTATGAGAGATCATCCCAGCAATTAGCATAAGCAGACTCAGCGTATATATATTTTATATATTGTATATCGATTGGGCATAGCCTGGCTTTAAGGCTTTTTTGCTTTTTGAATTAAATTCGTTCAAAAATTCATGGGGAAAAATTGCACTATTCTTGTGCTTCATTTATCTCTGTTAACCAGTGAAATCTTTAGAAATTCCTATTCTTTGCTGGAAATTATAGTGAATTTTAGTGTGATTTAATGCTATGCCTGAAAAGGACTTCCTGAACTCCCCTCTGCCTTCATCGTTAACAATTCCCTCAAAGTATCTTGCGGATACTTAGCCAACAGACCTCTGTTAAGCCTTAACAGTGCGCGTGCTTGCAACATGTTCGAAGCGGCTGCCTTAACACCTCGTTTGTCGCATTACATTCTGGGGACCAGCAGGCTTTCCCGGCTTTTCCGGCTTGCCGAAAATGATAAACACAAAGTGGGAAAATTTGCATTTGCAGCAATTGCAATGCATTAAACAATCACACAAGGTTTTGTTCTTTTCCTACATAAATTCGATCTTTACAAATTACGAATTACAAATTGAAAATTTAAAGTTGAAAATTTAAAATTGAAAATCACTTCCTTACCCAACCTACATTCGATGCAATTTTCCACGAGGAGGCTCAAACTTCGGAGCCTTCTGTGAGCGAAAATTAAATTTTGTAACTAAGCAAATGTTGCATATTTGATGATTGGGTTAACCCATTTTCCACCTTAAACCCATCGATGTGAGCCCCTGTGTTTGGTGTGTGTTCGTTCGGTGTGTGTGTGTGTGTATATATTTAATTAGTGTGCACACAGAGGGGCGGGGGCTTTCACGGGATTTTCGGGGTGGAGGGGACGAGGGCGTGCCGAGCTCCTAGGAAAGGTAAACACAAAAGCGAGAACTCAAAACTGCCAGGGCCCAAAGTAAATTTCTTGCTAATTAAAATCCAAATATTAATTTTAAAATGCAACACACAGCACAGTGGCTACAAAAAATGAGAAAAAAAGATAACCAGTGTGCCCGTAGTGCGGGAACGTAAAGAGGGCGAAGAGAGGCAGAGGAAAGCCTTGCCTGATGGGTGGAAGAGAAGGTGGCAGCAGCATTGATGGAGATGCGACAATAACCTCTGAGATATTGGGAGAACAGTGGCAAAAAATAAGCAAACAAGGTATTATAAAAAACACAAATTACAGTACTTGCCCATAATAACATTGGTAATGTTATTAAATATTTAAAAATACAATTTTTATCATTTAAAACTGTACTCAAATGTTAATTTAAACAAAGGCCTATGTCTGAGCTTCTCAGGTCTTCCTCAGCTGCCATTTTCAACATTTTCTTTCAGTGTACAAGAGGTTTTGTATGGTTTGCCCTCCAGGGATTGGGCTGCACACATAGGTGGGGTTAAGAGGGGGGCCAAGGGAATAGAAAATAGAAAGAGGTAGGGGAGAACGAGGGGCAGAGAGAGCAAACATCAGGTAGACTTTGAGTACACTTGCACTTGAGACTCCTCCGCTTGCAGGGAGCATGGGGAACCAGGGGCGTCCGGGGAGTCCGAATAGCCCCTGCGGATGGGGGTTTTCCAAAGGGGGGTGGCTTCTCGGGGGGCTTGGGCAGACTGCCGGCGGGCCAACATACTCACACACACAGGACTACAATAACAATTGCTAACTAAACATTTGGACAATTCCGCTGGAGGCTGCAGCAGCAGTGGAAGAGGAATCAACATGAAACACAAAAATAATACAGAATAATACAGATGGAATAATGATATGGGATGCTACCAACCACACAGAGGGTTGGGAAGCTGAGCTTAAATCAGGTGAAGACAAACAAAAAAGAAAGAAATACATGATTGAGCTTCAAGTTAAACAAAGCGATGAGGCAGTCAAGTGAATCCTAGATTTAAATTGGACTTGATATACTTCTATCTGATTATTATAAGTAAGATCTAGCTAGATTTATGCGGCTGATGATGCTCCTTTTCAAGAACTTCCTAGGCCTTGTCACAGTCTTCGGACTAGATATGCCTTTTCTTTCTTCTCTACTTATAGTATAATCCTTAATCATTTCAATGCACTGAACCAAATGCCTTTCAATTATTAAGAATTTAATTTATAAAAAAAAAAACACATTTTTCGAACCTTCCTACCTCTTCGAACTTTGGCAACCGAGCAGCTGTTGGCTTCGAACATGTTGCAACTGCGTCTGGAGGTTGCATCTCGGTTGGGATCATGCGGCGCTCGAGGGAACTGAGAATAGATCGAGTTTTTTGTGGTAAAAAGTTTGTTGTTTTTATGCTTATGCAAAGAGATTTACAGTTTGTGCGTGCCGAAAATGTTAATTAATTTGGCTATGGTATCGTGATACCCAGCCCCTCCTCCGATTTGCTGTAAATCGGCCATAAATATATTCACATCGAGATGAGTGCACAGGAAGATATAAGTAATTGCAGATCGAGTCAGGGGATTAATTTGATCGAGAAATAAAATATACTTCACACAAAACTTATTTTAGGAGCTTAATATATTTAAGTCAATATGATTAAATAATTAAAAATGTATATAGTTTACAAGCCTTTGTTTATATTTAAATGATATGCTTAGTAATTTTACAAAACTGTTTAAAGAAAATTTAATAACCTGAGTTTTTAGGTTATATTTTATAGAACTCTTTGAAATTTAGGAAATAAAGTTATAAGGTTATAAGTATTAATAAAGCATTGTAATTTATAAAATAAAATTAAAATTCTTTAAAATACATTTAAAAACCATAAAAATTTACTCGACTTTAAGATTTATTTTGCTGTAACTTTCTGATTGTTTTTATAATTAAACTCAGAACCATAGGAAAATGTGCTTAAAAAATGATTTTTTATTTCCTAAGAACCCTAATATTAAAGATCTATTCCACATTATTTCTCCCTGTGCACTCATGTGATTGTTGTAAATTATCCATGCGAAGCGATTCCAATTGCCGCTGACCCAAAAATTGAAAATGTTTCTGTTTTCCATAATTCCTGCCGATCTTGCTAATTGTGTGGGCAAACAGTCGAGGCTCCAGAATTCGCCATGGGAAGCTTGGGCCATATATCACAGATATACTATATTATATATTCGCCTAGAAACTGTATCGTTCTCTTGATTTTTTGTCTTACTTTTTATTTCGTTGCTGTTCCCCTACAAAAAAATAAGAAATAAGTCAACCAAAAAAAAATACAACCAAAATCAATGGCAATATTTCAAAATGTCAGGCCGACTCTCGGACACAGGTGTGAGCCGCAGAAAACTTGAACGGCCGAGCAAGTTGACTCAGGGAGGGGGGAGGATGGGTGTAGATGGCTGTGGTGTGCGGCGGTGTCAAGGTGTGTGTGTGTAGCGGCGAAGAGGGGTCCCAGCATCATCCACAACATCAGAAGCAACAGCAACAGCAGCAGCTGCTCCATAAAACCCATTATACCCAATCATCATCAGGCGAGAGAGCGACTCGGGCCCGGGTTTCGGTTTGAGTTTGAGTTTGAGTTCAGACCCCCCCCCCCCACAATTGGGATCGCTTAAATACACTCAGCGAAACTAGGTAAGCATCTAAAAATTAAGGCATAATCTGCATGCCTTTGAAGATTAAATATCTTGCAAGTGCATTTAGTTTGATTGCGGGAGTTAAGTGTCTTTTATTTTTAAAGTGCACATTTCTTTGGAGCTGCCCTTAGCCCATACTATTTCCCCCAGTGCACCTTAGTTGGGGCACAATTTTATGCAAAGAAATCACTTTTCATACGCTGGAACCGTCCGCATATGAAAGGCGTCGCACAAGCGGCAGGACAGACAAGGACCGCGCCGGGGAGGAGCTCGGTGCTCGGAGGGCAGCAACTGGTTTATGCGATAACCAAGGCGGAGGAGGCTTCCAAGGAGGAAGCGGCGGCCAACAAACTGGCCGATAGGGGCGCATATTTGCTGCAAGCCATATAAATACAAAATACGAAATACAAAATACAAACTACAAGGGGAGAGACCGAAAGACCGAAAGACCGAGACCAAGACCAAGACCACGGCCAGGCGAAGCTGTTGCGGTGCTTCAATTTGCAGACTTGTGGTTGCCACCAGAGAGAAGAGAGATGCGGGATCGGCCTTTTTCTGGCCAAGAAATCACAGAGCTTTAGCTGGGAAATAATTTGGGTTAAGTGTGGAAGATATATCAATATTTCAGAGGAAGTTTTTGTCTATAACTTTCATATTTTTTTGTAGTATATCCTTCTTAATTCTTCTTAAATTTGTTTGTACAATATTTTCAAACAGGCAGCACTGAATTTCATAGGCATTTCCCTGGCCTGAGAGCTTAGTGGTGGCCTGGCAGAAGTTCAAGGGTCACTCCTGTCCCGGTAAAAGAGAGCTCTCCTTGGCGCTCTCCTCAGCGATCGCACGCCACTCGCCTGCTGTGCGCGTGCGCACTGAGCAGTCTTCTTGTTCGTTCTTTTTTCTACCTGTGATTTTTCCAGTTTTTTTTTTTTTTTTTTCGTGATACCTGTATATTTTTTTCGTTGCGCGAAAACGGCAGCCAACTGCCCACACTTCATTGTTATGGTTGTTGTTATTTTCGCTGCTCCTCCAGCTGGAGTCTCCTCGGTTCCTTTCTCGCCGTAAGTTCATTCATAAAAAAACACCTCTTGCCTGCACTTCACTTTGGTTTTAATACTTGCCTGAGTTTAGTTTTCGGCTTTAATGCTTGGCTTTTACGACCTGCTCGCTATCTGGCGGGCATCTTGATTGATTTTACAGATTTTCCAGGACGGACGAACTATATACTCGTACTATACCCCCGAAAGGCAGGCCATTAAAATTGGTTTACATTTTATTTCGGCCGAGCATTGTTTAAACTTAAATCCAAAGTGGTTCTGGTGTAAATTCTAGAAATCAATATAAAACCCAAACAAAAAGCCACTAACAACTTTATCCCAACATAAACTTGCATTAATCACGTCCAAGCTATTATAAATTGGTAAAACATGTACTAAAAGCGCTGTCAAAATCAACAACGTTTCTTGGCCGTTAAAAAAAAACATTCATAAGCCATTCCAAGACTGCCATTTAATCAGTCCAAAAGATGCTTAATAGCAGCGTCAAACATTCCGGAAAGTAAATTAGCAAACCAAGTCCATAAAAATATTTTCCAGCAGGGGCAGAAAAAAAAACAAAAACAAAAACAGAAGAAAAACATTTGTTTGGAATGCCAGAGGAAAATAAAACAAGGGAGTTTATATGTATTTATTTGGTTTTTTTTTTGTGTTTTTTTTGTTTTTTTGACTCTCCCTGCTCCGTGTTCATGTTTTTCTTGTGCTATATGTGTTTTAATTTTTTGCTTTCGGTTCATAAGCATATTTCTAATTTGGTGTACAACAAACTGACATGTGTAAAAATTGTTCGCCTGTTAATATCTGTAGTTTGTAGTTTGTAGTTTGTAGTTTGTGGCTGTCGCTGCTATTGTTATTATTATTGTTGCTGTGGCTGTCATGTTTTTGTCCGTGGCGAAACTTTCACTTGATTTGGCATTTTTGTGGCGCCCGACTAATTTCCACGGCGCCGAACATGGGAAACAAGCTCTCGGCGGAATAAATACCCAACATTGGTCAGTCGAAACATAATAAGAAAAAAAAAAAAACAAACCAAGAAAAACAGCACCGAAATAAGCACCGAAAATTAATTACAGATTAACAAGACATTCTCCCTCACTTCCAGGGCAAGCATTTTAACCGGAATACCTCAAATATTTCCCATTCCGATAGAAAGATACAAAGATACACATCTACAGAATGCAAAAGCGGAACTAACATGTTGCGAATTCACTTTCTGGGGCGGGGGAGTTTCTAGTCTTTATTTATTATTATCTCAGTGGGATTTTTTTTGGTTTCTGTTTTGTGGTAATGGCGAAAAAGGAAAAACAGCAACACTCCATTAGTACAGTACAGTACACACCCCCTATAATTGATACACAGCAGAGGGACAGTGCGTAGGCGACGCAAAATTTAGAGAGTGCCAGGCGTCACAATTTTATGGCCATTTTGCCCATAAAAATTGCTGTAACAAAACAACAGAAACGCATTTGTAACACACACACAGGCACACACTAAGCTACTTTTATCCTCATAGAAAAACAACCCCACCCACCCCAACTCCCTGGAAAAACCCAACCCCCGCCCCTTTTTAGTGACTGCAGCGGCGCCTCTTTTATGTCAAAGTCAAAGGCCAAAAGGCGAGCACATAAAATCGGTGACAGCGAGGGAGGTTTTTAAAATTAGCCAAGCATTTGGTTGATTTTTAATGGAATATTTAATTTGTTTTTTAAATTAAGTAATAATTATTTTTTATTAACTCAGCATAATAAAAACAGTGGTCTTAAATTTGTAATTATTTATTGATTACATTTCAAGACTTTTCAAATTCCTAATGGAATTATTATTCTTGGAAATAGCTTTCATTTAGTTAATTATTAGTTATTTAATTATTGAACATATATGAATATTAAGGACAATAATTATTTAACATTTGGTAATTTAATATTAAATAATTCTGTAGCTTCATTTTCCAAATTATGAGTATATTTTTAAAGAAATTCCAGTGCTTTCTGGTGGCTTCTTGTGAGCTTTCTTGCCTCAGAAAAGCCTCTTGTAATTTTCTATATTAAATATATATTTGAGAACCCTTTGATCTAACCCCGCAGAAACCTCAAAGATAGTCAATCACAAAACACAAATTCGATGAAGTTGTTTAAAAACAATTTTTTTTATTACCCACGCGCTGGATTGATGATCACCTCAAGGATGTGACAGCGGAAATATAAACTGGATTTGTATATGTATTGTCTTTTTTCGGGGTTTGTGTCGCTCGTTCCTTTATTTATTTGTAAATTAGTCGACCGCCCCGACGACGACTGATAAAAAGCTGTGATAATTGAGGGGAAAAGGAAAATGACAATGGCAAGGCAAGTCCGGGAGCTAATCTAAAGACCGATAGAGGGAATTGTCGGGGAAGAACTACTTAGCATATCAATTTGGACCACGAAAACGAGACCGAAAAACTCCGAGTCGAACCCAAATATGTCACTCACGTCTCGGCACAAAGGGATATGTGTGTGTGTGGGGATAATTTAGAGAATAAAGCCGGCCAAATTGCCTTGAAGGGTCAGATTCCGCTCTAATATCCTAATTGACGACCCCGAAACCCGAAAGAATGGAACTGGCCACCGATAACCGAATCGAAAGTGTGACTGTGACCGAAACCCGAGACTAAATCGGTCCAAGGATGGCGAATTTTAATGACAAATGCCGAATGCCGACCAGGGTCCAGGGTCAGTTCAGGAGGCATACGTCCAATATTTATAGACGGGATAATTTTTATATTTATAGTGTGATATAGCAGGGAGTGTCTACCAAAAATAGAGCCCAATCGGGGTAGGAAATCGAGAAAATAGATTATATCTAGACAGTGATTGATGTGGCCAAGATAGAGCGGTTAAATGCTGGTATTTATGTATAAATATAGAACCTTATTAACTAATTGATAGGTAAGACTAGGGTAAAACTAAAATCAAAATTGTTTCTTTGGGGGGTTTCTTTATCGTAACTCCTTCTCTCGGAGTAAGATTTTATTTGTGTTGGAATATTGTTAAAATATCAAGTTCCTATTAATTAATGTATGTTATTTAATCTTTTCTGCTTAGCTAAATATATTTCCCTCTACTCGAAATTCTTTTTCTCCGAGTGCCAAAGTTACGCCCGGAAATCCTCCCATTGAGACCTTTATCCTTAAGCCAAAGGAGAAAACTGATGACCATCATCTGGCCCCCCCCAAGATGGATTCGTAATGAGAATGCCCAAAAATCGTGGGAGTGCATTATTTTTTGTGCCAACTCATGGCATTCCGGACAACAAAAGAGTTAGAGGTCAGAGTGGGTGGGAACAGGAACAGAACAGGAAGTTTCCCCCGGGGCGGGCTTAGTTTCCTCTTCCGCCTTCGAGTGGTGGCCACTTAACGGCAAATGCGAATCATTTTAAATTATCCTGACCAGAAAGAAAAAAGGGATCACAGTCCGACTTCGACTCCGTTTCAGATTCCGATTCGATTCCAGATACATGTATGTATAGTCAAAGCGGCCAAAAGGTCACCGAAAAGGTTGCCTAATCTATCTAGTCTAAGTGGATATGATTAAGATGCCGCTGCCATTTCCGGCAGACCCTTCGGAAGGGCACACGTGTTTGATTGAATGCTGCTGAGGGGAGAGCTGAGCAAGGGAAAAATGGAAAAGCTGAAAAAGTGTGTGCTATTCTTAGACACATTTTCTTTCCTAAAAAAAAAATAAAAACCAAGGCATTGTCTGGCTGAAATGTGACTTTTAGGGAAACTAAGCTGAAATTCCAGCTGGTATCTACAATATTCATATTTTCAAGTATAAAGATTTAAAGTAAGGTTCCACAATATTTCCCCAAACAAATCTCAAATCTCGCATCAAGTATTTGGGTCATTTCTTTCACTTGGCTCACTTGGCATTCGCGTAGAAAGTCCGCTGCGATGCCCAGAGACAAGGTCTCTTATATAATTTTATTCGGTTTCAGCTGCTGCAATTAAAACAATTTGCAATGTTATAATTAAACATTTGCCTCATTCTCGACCATGTCAAACAAAAAGCTGACAGCGCCACATGCATATTACCATTTTACTCGTTTTTTTCCCCCATATCCACGTATGTATATATATCTCTTCTAGAAGACCCACTCGAAGGGGGCCCCAGGCCATATGTCTCGACTTCTTACTGGTTTTTTCACCGATCTTTTATATAGGGGGAACTGCTGATTGGATCGGACTGCGACTGCGACTGCGACTGAGATTGTGACTGCGACTGCGACTGCGACTGGGCTTGGGTTGGGAGAACTTGAGATGGATTTTCGAGTGACCTTTTGCATTAATTGTCCGGCGTCCACGGCTACCACTCCGCCGATAGACACATTATTTTTGCATTCGATTCGTTTTCGTTTTTTATATATTTTTTCTTGTTTTTTTTTTCTTTCGATTTCGATTTCAATTTCAATTTTGTGGTCGCTCGATTTCGTGTTTTCGATTCACGTGGGCGTTAGTTTTTCCTACGTCTTGTTCGGCTCATATAGATATTTCTTTTAAATGATCTCGCTGGCCGGGCATAATTTTTCATTTGGCGCACCAGCAAAATGTTAATAGTCGACGCCAATGAATGGTCTTTAAATGTCAGGGGCGTGGCTATGGGGATTGCTTTAAATTTTAAATTTTAAACATTTCTATTTAAACTTAAAAGTGTTTTTTAGAAGCAGAGCGAATCTGGAGACACACAGCATTTCAGGAAGGTGCACTAACTTCTTTAACATCTATTTTCCTAATTTTATATAGACTGTTCTTGGGGTACTTTTAGCTTAAAAAGCTATATTGGGGTTCCTTTAAAATTGTATTTTAATCGGCTTCAGGAGCAGCGTTAATCTGAACACTTGTCTCTAAAGTTCAGAGATATTAGGAGATGTTTACTTCATACTTTAACATATACATATTTCCTTGAATGACTGTTCTTTTGGTACAATTGTATACTTCTTTACCATTTATTTTCTTGATTTTAAATAAGTTTTATTTCTAAATGCTTCAGACTTAGTTAGCTTTATAATTTCAACAAAATAACCCTTTACTTTCGACGCCTCTGATCCCTTAACTAAATACGGAGTCGCTGCGATCTATCTAACGCTCGACGACCGAACGCTGACTGGCATTTGTTTGGGCGTTTCGATATTTCTCGTGTCCGCCGCCGTGGTTTATGTAAAGTTAGAGTGAAAAATCTACATAAATTACAGCAATGGCTGGACGCTTGAGAGACGCCAGTCGCCAAAGCCAAAGCCAAAGCCTGAGCGAATATGGGTTTTCGAGGCGCCAAAGCAATCGGCTGAATAATAAGCAATATAATAATGGGCCGCGGCTAAACAGCGGTCAATAAGCTTCTGATTTGTGTGAAGTTTCGGTTTTCAGCGTTCGCCTTATGCAAATTCATTACCAATAATCGTAAATAATGAGACCACGAGCATATCGGATCGGTTATTGGGGAGTATTGGCCCCATTTCGTTGATTCG
>JAEIHY010011019.1:0-11734 GCA_018904565.1 Drosophila tsacasi
AAAAAAAAAAAACGGAGAGAAAAGCTAAATGGAAAATTCAAAAGGCAAACAGCAGAAGGCAGAAGGAAAACGAAGCCAAAAGGCGAACAATAAGCAAATTGGCCAGAAGGGCGAAAGGCAACAACAGCAATCAACGGCAATGGCCAAAACGGGAAGCTTTAACTCCAAAACCGAATCATTCATGCCCTAATAGGTCCTGAAATTTTTAAATAATGCTTGTTGGAATTCTGTTGGAATAATTAACAGTTTGCTAAAGTGTTTGTTGGAATATTACATAATTTATAATTACATACAATACATAGAAATAATGTTTGTTGGAATTCTATTGGAATAATTAATATTTAAAGGTTGTATGCATTGCATACAAATAATGTGTGTTGGAATTCTGTTGGAATTGTGTGAGAGTAAAATAATATATATATTAGTAATTATAATAATTTATAGAAAGGCAACATAATACCTGTGCGAGAAATATGTATTATCTTATATTTTATACCATAAAGATGCCATATTTTAAAGTTGAGCAACAATATCCTTTTCAGAAAGTGTTTCCAGTCGTTGCTGCTGGCACTCGGTTTTTCTTACCAATCTCCTCTTTGTATTTTTTCTCTTTGGCTTTTATTGGTGTTTTTTTTTTTGTTTGTGTTTTTGTTTTTGCCGCTGTTTCTGTGTTCAGTGTGTGTTCTTGCCCTGTATAAATAACATTTTTGTCAAGCGCCTCGTATGACAAAGTGTCAGCTATAAATGTGTTGGACACACACATCGTCTGAGTGTGTACATATATGTATTGGGTAGGCCTATTGGGCACTCAAGTGGCTGCAATTGCTCGTTGTTTGTTGGTGTAGTTGTTGTTGTTGGTGTAGTTGTTGTGGTTGTTGTTGGTGCTGCTGCAGTTGAAACAGCTGCTGCTGCTGGTGCAGTCGACGTTGCTGCTTCGAATTCTTTGAAAAGTTGTGGTTGTGACACTTGCGATGTGGTTGTTGTTGTTCTTGGTTGTTGGTGTAGCTTCAGTTATAGCTTCTACTAGTTGTTGGTGTTGTAATTGCTGTTGCTACTGCCGCAGATGTTAGTGTGTTGCTGTGGCTGCTGATTTCGCTCTTCTTGATATTGTTGCTATTGCTACTGTGGCTGCAGATGTTGTTGGTGTGTTTGGTTTGCTGTTGCTGTTGCTATTAGTGTGACCGTTGATATTGCTGTTGTTGTCAGACAGTGTGCCTTTCGCCAGTTGGATGCCCAAAAATTCTGGCGTCTGCCGTTTGCCCTTTTGCTGCCATGTGTTGTCCCTCTGTTGTTGTTGAAATTTTTTGGAAATACTTGTTTGTTGTTGGTGGGCGCTTCTTGGCGTTTGAATTGAGTCTGGGGGCCTTTTGTTATTGTTTTGCGGACTGAGCCTACAACTACTGCGTTTTTTCCACATTTTTCGGCAGTCAGGCAGTG
Source organism: Drosophila tsacasi (assembly GCA_018904565.1). Lineage (NCBI taxonomy): Eukaryota > Metazoa > Arthropoda > Insecta > Diptera > Drosophilidae > Drosophila > Drosophila tsacasi. Next base: position 1,438 of record JAEIHY010011019.1, read on the forward strand.
TCAGGCGAAAAACATTTTCGGCTGCGGGCTTCTGGTTTTCGGTTTCGGTATAGGTTTCGGTTTTGGGTTTCTCGGTTTCTCGGCCTGTGATGTGTCGTCTGGCCGCTGCCGTTGCAGTTGCAGTTGCACTCGGCGCGGAAAGCGGAAGCGTTGCCCAGCTCCTCGCTCGATGTGGATAAAATTTATTTTCAAGAAATACAAATCAGTGATCGTTGCGGCGCGAGAGATCCTAGATCCTTGATCCGGGATCCAAGATCCGCGAGTGCTTGTTACCCCCCTGGCAGGATAATGGCCGTCAACAACGGCCATACGCATTGTGGCCGGCCAGCGGATTGTGGTTATTATTATTATTATATTTTTGTTCAAGTTTTACACTTTTTTTTCACATTGTGATTTGTGTCCTGCGATTAAGTGGAATATCACCAGCGACAGGAGCAGCAGCAGCAGGACCCACAACATCGGGATGTTCATTTACCATGCCATCAAGGATGAGCTGGAAAAAATGTAAATATGCCGGGGTTCACGCTTCTTTTTGTTGTTAGTTTTCATATATATATATATGTTTTTTTTTTGCAAAGCAACCCCGACTAGAAAATTAAAAATTAAAAATTGATTTGATTTTGATCGAAGAAGAGTGCCTAGTTGTGTTTGAATTAAATTATGCAGGATTCTCTGATTGGATTTGATTTGACTTCGACAAAAAATGTTGCGAAATGCGAGTCGCAGTCGCATTTTCTTAGCTCGGAAAATCAATTGATACGCAAATTCCTGCCCTTTCACCTCCCGCCTAGTCTCTAGTGTGTAAGTATGAGTGTGTGCTATGACCCAGCCAAAAATAAACTCCATTGACCGCTTCCACTTAGCCTTTGACGCTGCCTTTTTAAAATGTCCCCCCAACTTCGAAAAAAATAAAATAGGAAACGGGGCTAAGGAGGTGGAAAGAGGTGTGGCTAAGAAATTGGGCTACATAAAAGGATTAAATCAAATTCGGATACTACTTTTTAAGTAAAATGGTTAATAATTATCTAAATAGAGATTTAAGTGTGATAAAAGCAAAAAGTTTACTGAAAGAGTTCTTCTTTAACGGGGCTAAAATTCGTTTGGAATAAAATAAACTATAAAAAGTAGTTAAGTAACAAAATAGAGAAATATATTATAACTATTCACTTAACGATTTGAATTATGAAATATTTTAATAATATTCTTAACTATATTGTTAAGCCTTCCTTATGGTTACAAATATATTTGAACTTTTCAGTTTTGGCAAACAATTTATTTACAATTTTAAAAATGAAACAAAAAAAAAGAATATAATTTATAATGTAACCAACCTTGAAAAATAGTATTACATCTTAAATTCAATTGAGACATATTTCTTAAATTATATATAGTATATGTAAATATATGTATATGTACATATATATCTCTCTGAGTCTTACATTTCTTGAATAAATTTCCCTGCTTCTTTTCTTCTTTTCCATTGAATAACATATCATGTTCCATTATTATTTTCTTGTGCTTGTGTGCTCTGTGCTCCCTGCTGTTGCATTCGCCAGTCAATCGAATTGATTGATGAACCCACCGATGGCCGACGACCCATCAATGTCGCTTCCTCTCCTCCTCCCCTTATCTTGCTCTTCTTCTGCGGCACAACTTCCGCTTCCTTGTCTCTTCTGTCCGTCTTCATATCTCCTTCGACTTCGACTTCGCCTTCGACTTGTGTTTCGATAACCAACTTTAAACGTCATTGCAAGCTATACCCAACTTTGGTATCTCTGCACTGTGGAAAAAAAAAGATTTAACCTGAAATTATCTGAAAGTATTGGGGAAATTATTTCTACACAAAAGAGTGGGAATTGTGGGAATTTTTTAATAAATTTTTAATTGATTTTTTAATGGATTTTTTTTATAGATTTGTGAATAGATTTTTTAAAAACATTTTTAAATAGGATTTTAATAGATTAATAGATTTCTGATTGGGATTTTAATTTAGATTTTTTAAAGAGGTGTTTTAATTGATAAATAAACGAGATTTTTAAATGATTTTCTAAATAAATTATTAAAGGAATTTTTAAATTGATTTTTGAGTAGATTTTAAAAGCGGTTGTTAAATAAATTTTTTAATGATATTTTGAATAGATTTTTAAAGTTATTTTAAAATGGATTGCTTATGGGATTTTTAAATTGATTTGTAAGTAGATTTAGTAGCGCTTTTAATTTTAATTTTTTAATAGACTTTTAAAGTATTTCTAAAATGGATTTCTAAATGGATTTTGAAATTGATTTGCAAATAAATTCTTAAAAAGATTTCCAAATAACTTGTTAATAAGGACTTTTAAGGGAATTTTGAAAAGATTTTAAAGGGAATTTTAAAATCGATTTCTAAAGGGATTTTAAAATTGATTTTTAAATATGTTAACGAATTTTAAATGTAAGTTTTGATTAATGCATGTTTTTTCGATAGAAAATGCATTAAAAACCTATAGAGGTTTGGTATCAATTTGCCGGAAATACAAGAATATAATATATTCTGAAACTAGAGGTACTGAAGAAGCTAAAATATTGGTGAAATTATTAAGTTTTTGAAGAATTTCGGGTTTCTAAAAATTCTTTTTATATGTAATCGGTTTTTATGGCATGTTTTATTACTTGATTAATTTTGTCCGTGCGATATATAATAATATATAGGGTAATATATTACTTTAATCGGTCTTTTGATATATAAATTAATTTTTTAATAAATACGTGTGTACAATAATAGCAAAATCAATCGCCTGGCTACCTTTAATAAGTTTTTCTCTAGAATTTAGGCATTTTTTAAGGTAAATAAAGACAAACTTTATGGTTGTCTTGATCAAATGTAATGCCAGTAAGCACTCACATTTTCTCTCTCACTGTGTTTCTGGTTGATTTCCACCATTTTCGCAGCGTTCCAGTTCCTCTTTGGGGGCTTTCGGGTTTCGGTTTCGTTTGCTGTTTGCTCTGTTTGTTTGTTGTCTGGCGGCCTTTGCCACCTTTGAAAAAACCTCTACCTCCCCCTGCCCCCCTGCACCACCACTCGCTCTTTGGCTGCTTTTCCGGGCGGAGTGTCTTGCACTTTTGCCTAAGCCTCAAGTCGGGCTAAAAGCTAAACGCTAAACGCTAAATGCATATCTCTGGGCCGGAATGTGGAACAGTTGGCTATAATTACACACACGTAGCGTGGCCGTCGCACCGTTGGATAATAAAAGTAAAAGTAAGTGAATTTCGTACGCCTTTCACCTTTCGCCCCCACCTGACATCCTCCGTGCGCCATCCTCCCTCCATCCGCCCCGTTGTCTTATTTTTCCGGCAAGCATAAGTTTGAGGGGGAAATTGGGGGCTGTCGTGGCAGTGTGTATGTGTGTGTGTGTGTGCGGTTCCGGTGGCGCCAAAAGAAAACGTTTAACGTTTTAGGTCCCATTCTCATTTTCGCCAGCAGTTTCATTTGCATTGTGTGTGTGTGTTTGCCAACGAAGAAGTCCTTCCACAGTTTTAGTAATCAATTTTTGTTCTTGCTTTTGTTGCACTTTCGATGTGTGTCTCTCTGTGTGAGTGTGTGTGTGTGTGTGCGTGCGGGTGTGTGTTGGAAACTGGTGAAACTGGTGAAAATGTGGCATCGACACAGCCAGTTGCATAAACGTCGCACGCGGAACAAGTCGAGAGGAATCGCATTTAAATCGAAATTTTAGCAGCTGCTCAATTATATAAATCGGCGTGTTGCCACTCGTCCTTAAGGTCCTTTCTTTGCTGCCGCAACAACAATAAACAAATCCTAGGATGCTGCCGAGTTTTCCTCCTTTCTCTCTTAATGTTTTTTTTTTGTTTTTGAGTGTGTGTTTGCCCGCTCTCTCTCGCTTTCTCTCTCTCTCAGTCGCGAACGAGAGAGAGAGATGCAGGCAGAGCATGCTGTGGAAACGTTTTGGCAAAAATGTGAAACATCAAGGATTGGGGTGTTTATATATATATAGTATATATTTTTTTTGTGTTTCTACCAATTCTGGACGACAATTTTTTTTTGCTATTCTTGCTTGACTTCGAATTTGCCATTACCATTACCGTTGGCCATCAAGTGATATCCTTACTGAGTGTATCCTTCTTTGTGTGTGTGTGTGCGATGAGAAAATTGAGTTCCTTGCAATTTCGGGATTTCCCAGACGTTGTCAATTTTTTTGTTGCAGTTTTTCAATTCAATAAAGTTACCAACTTTTGTCACACTTAAACTCTGACCTCTACGTTACTTTGTGTCTATAAATAAAATACAAAATATAAATATATATAGTATACAGTATATATATACATATGTAAATACATAAATACAGTACGTGCCACAGTACAAAACACATAAATAAAGTGAGCGTGCTGCACATAATAAATAATAATTAACTAGGCAAGTTGCGGATAATAAATAATAATATACTGAAGAGGTGTCGAAGTATATCTGACTTGTTTTTAAGGCTTCAAATGACTCATTTATTTTACCAGCTTGAATAAGCTGTAACACATTATAAGTTAACTTTTTTGTAAGGATCTTTTGTAGGCAAAGAAATTTATTGAAATACGTGAAATCATTCATATTTTATTAATCTCAAAATATTTGTTAAATTAAATTAAAAAATATAAATATTTGTCAAAGACATCTTTGATGTTTTTTAGGACACTTCCTGAAAAGTTTTCAATGGAGAAATAAATTTACGAAATGATGAGAGACATAAATTTATGTTTCTATTTTATTTCTATTATATTTTAAAATATTATTTATATTCAATTCAAGTATATTAATGTTTGCAATATACAAATTAAAGCTTTAAACTAATATATTTTTAATATACATTTAATTTTGTATATTTAATTAAATAATTTAAATAGTTTCTGATACAAATTAAAGCTTTAAACTAATATCTTTAATATACATTTTTGGACTGTCTTTGAAGAAAAAGTATTGTATTTAAATATAAATAAATAGATATATTTAATATATATTGTTTAACATTTTCTGATGATTTTTCATAGAAAAATACATTTCTTAAAGAAAGAAAAAAGGGCCATGAACCCATGGTTATATTTTACTTTAAATATAATTTGCATTTATGTAAAGAATAAGTTTATGGAACGGCGAGAGATTTAATTGTATTTTTCTATTTATTTCATAAATTATTTACATTTAATTCAAGTATAAATATTAGCTTTTTAAAGAAGACAAGAATATAGATTTTTCTGGCAGTTTTCAATAGATTCTGAAAATTTTAAGCAAACAAATAGTTTAGTTTTAAAGAAAATAAGATGTTTACCTGCATATTGATATTGTTATTATGCATATATAAAATGTATACTATTTATTTTTATTTTTGCTTCTCTAAGCCCCCTGTAAGAATTTATAGCCTCTCGATATGTCAACGGATGTTTTGGGCTTAATGGAAGTGTGATTTATGGCCTTTAGTGATTGTATGCAGCTGTATGCATTCAATATTTAGTTATTTGCCAGCTTACTCTTCTCCATTAATTAAAACCTGAAGGGAAAAAGTGGTAGGTAGCTCGGTTCAACAATCGGTGGCAGAAATAAAAAGGATAAAGAAAAGGATGTTTAGCCCCCCCCTTGAAGTCGTCAGTGTGTCAGTGTTACAGTGCCAAAGCCGGGTCCATGTCCATGTCCTTGCAGTGGGTGGTGGGCGGTTGGATGGATGGATGAGTGAGCGTCTTCCACAAGATGCCGACATGCCACGAAGCCCGCTCTCTCTCTCTCACTCGCTCTCTCCATCTCTCTCTCTTTCGGCTTCAGCTGCTGGAGGCGAAACGATTTGGCAAATGGAACACGACGCCGAGCAAATGGCTTTCCTGGACCGCGCGCTCATTTCGCGGCATTTTCGTTACGTATACGCAATGTGCGCCAGGAGCGAGGCAGAAACGCCAAAATTAGCGCGAAAAATTAAGCAAATAAATAAAAAAAAAAACAACAAAGTTCTAAAGACCATAAATAAAAGAGAGAAAAATTAAGGATTTAATTGGGACAAAAACAAGCGCTACGATTATGTGTATATCCTGGCTATCTTGTATATCCTGGCTAATGTATTAACTTAGTTCTTTGTGTGTATGCTTGCAGTGTGTGTGTGCAATGTGCTCCTGGTTGTGGCTGCCCGGTATTTTCATTTACGTTTATATTTCCTCTGCCCCCAAAATGTAAACAAATTTCAATAATGGGCTAAGGACTACGGAGAAAAGACACTACCTCAAGCTGTGTGAGGACTGTGTGTGAGTGTTGCGCATGTCTGCAGCAAAAGAAGAAGAGTTACCTCCCCCTCAGCACCCCCCAGTGGCACTACTACATACTACTACTAGGAATAAAGCAGCTGTGCGAACTTTCCGTTTTATTTACATTTATTAATATTTCCTTCTTCTTCTGCTGTGTGTGTTTCTCTTCTTTTTTTTATCACTCTTTTCGTGGCTGTCTCTGTGTATGCGGTTAGCTCGGGGGAATTGTGGCGTCGCCATGGCGTATGCGTAATATTTTCTTTTGTAATTATATGCGCGGCGAACAAACGAAAATTTGTGTTTAATTAATTAATTGAAAGACCAAAGCCAGCGGCGGCGGCCGAGGCGGTGACAGCGGCGAGTGCTTTCAGTTGACCGCGTGGCGCCAACTCGTAAAGAGCTCAACTCAAACCAGAGAAAGTTTGAGAAAGACTTGGTTTTCCTTCTTACATACTCTTTTTTTTTTGTGTGTATCTCCAAAAAGGAAAAAAACAGCTGCTTGCCAGTCAGCTGTGTGTGAGTGTATGAGTGTGTGTGTGTGTATGAGTGTTTGCTTGAGTGTGTAAATATATGTATGTATGTATGTGGAAAATATAAAAATAGCAGCAGATCCCTCAAGAAACGACCTTGGAATGAAACACGCTGCGGTTAAACTGAAGTGAAATTATAGCTCTCTTCTTTTTTTTTCGGTGGCAACACAACAGTGCAACAACAACAACAGCAACAAATAAAAACAAATAATATCATGAAATAAATAAATGTGATAAAGTAATGAGTAAGCCATCAATGGCCATCGGCAGCGACATGCAACATGTGGCCAAACCGCAGTCAATGCCACTAAAATGTAATTACAAACGAAAGCCCCCACAAAGCGTCAACCGCAATCCTCAACAAGGATATGCCGGATAAGCAACAACAACAAAAACAAAATAACTAAAAATAAAATAAAAATCATAAATAGTGGCAGTGCGCGAGTGTAGAGGATGTCGATCATTCTAGCGATTAATTATCGAAATACAAAATATTCCTTATTCCATCTAAAATAAATAAATAATAAAAATATTAAATGTTTTCTTTGATTCTGGAATATTCATGAACGAACTCTCTAAAATAGTTGCAAGATAAAAAAACAATCTATATATTGGCCTTAAGGATCAAAATTTTCTATTAATCATCGATATATTTTGGGCTTGAATCTAAGAATGGAAATGAACGAAATCATCAATGAATTCCCTTTCAATCGATGCAGAATGTATCAATTACATAGTGTTTAAAGTCCTTAAAAAAGATTATTCTTTATATGTTCTATTTCATATATATTCAATATATCGAATTTATCGATAAAACATCGATATATTTGCAATAATAATTGGTGTTTTCTTCTTAAGTCAAATGCATATATGCATTTATGCATAAGATTCATAAATTGCCAAAATTAATCTAGGAGAGGGACACAAAGATTCTATAAATTCAAGGATTCAATAAAATATTCTCCTTTAATCGATTCACAATTTATCGGTAGCATTATGACCAAAAACCATTCATTCTTAAGCTTAAAAATCCTTCTATATATTTACTAAAATTTACCAATAGATCACCTTTAACTATTTTGAAAAGCCCCCGCTTTAATGATCGACCATGACGTATCGATAGGTGACCAATCGAAAGTGTGACAAAATAAATCGATAACAAATGCCGATCTGCAAATGGCAACCGAAACAGACGAGCCGCAGACAACAAACGGAGCTTCAGTTCCGCAACAGCAGCCAGCAACGCTTCCAGCCGGACCAGTGCCAGTGTCTATTTCCGTGCCCGTTACCATTACCGTTCCCAGTACCGCTTCCGTATCCGCTACCGCTGCCGCTTCCACTTCCGTTTCCGTTCGCGCTGGTACAGTGAGACAAAGCTAACAGCGACGCGAGTGCCTTCCAGGGGTAGAGCCCAGAAGAGGCGGTGGCCGTCATGCAGCTGCAGGCGGCCAGGGCCCAATTGACCAGCAGCTGCATTTAGCTCATCCATAGACACACACACCTCACACACACCACACACCACACACCACATACCATACATACACGCACACACTCGCACATACACCCCTATACGTACATGAAAACATATTGAGGAGGATTCAGTGAGCTCATCGAAACCGAAACCAAAACCGAAACCATGCAGATGATACTTGTTGCTGGCGGGTAAGTGAAAAGCCACCCCCAAAACCTGAATCCCCCAAACCCCCCTATCCCCCTATCCCCCCTCGATGTGTCTCCACTGTGTCTAAATATGTGTGTGTGTGTTGTTGAGTGTTGGGAATAACTAAACTCGGATCTATGCCAAAATGGTATCTCTATCTATATATCTAAAATGTTGTAATTTAACTCGGCCATCTAAAAACTGAAAACGATCTAGCTCGGGGCAGCTGAAAGCTTTATATTTACCCTACGATATATCTATATATATATATATATTGCTATATATATTTGCTATATATGTATATATATTCGCTGCTTCTTGTTTCGCCTTGTTTGCCCGCCCCCAAAGCCTTTGCTTGGCACTTGTACCTAGTAACTAGACTTTTCATATCTTGTAACTAAGTAACTAAGTATTGTGAAGAATTATATTTATATATATATATATACATTATCTTGATCTGTTACTAATTTCCAATTTCTCCCTATATCTCTTTCTCCTCCTCTCGTCATTTGCCATCATCCGTCTTTGATGTGTTCCCCAACGTGTGACTTTCTCAGGTAAGTGAAATAAAGTTAGCTGAAAAGAAGTGTATATTAAGCCTACTTCTAAAAGTTTATATATAGGTTTATATAGTTTATATAGTTTTTATATGGGAAAAAAGTAAATATTGTATATTTTATATATTATATTTAGAAACAAGCAAGGCAACAAAAATTATATCGGAAAGATTTTCCTACCTGATACCTGATTTACAATAATAATATAAATTATATTTTAGAATACATGCTAACTATGAGTATTTTGGGAGTATTTTGAACTTTGGCTTATAAATATGTTCTGATCTTAAGCACAAAATTAGTTGTTTTCAAGTACAAGACATATCCAAAAGGCCTTTCCGCTGTTTTATGCATAAAGAAAGAGATAGAGAAAGAGATAATTTGTTTTATCTTTTCTTAAATTTGTCCTTCTTTCTGACTTTAAAAAGAAAAAATATATTTTGAATATATTTTTTTAGGTAAAACATATAACAGAAAGATCATACATATCTTCATTTACAAGGAATTGTAAGAATATTAGTGCAAATATGAATGACAATGAATTCTTAAATAGTCTTTTTATTCTTTAACACCTACAATTATTTTTAGGGTTTTTGTACAACTTTTTCTCCAAAATACATATTGTTCTTTTTGACTTTAGGCAGAAAGCTTTTCAAATAAATGTAACAGAAAGAAAAGGATCCCTTTAGTTTACAGAAATTTTATTAAAAATATACCTCCTCGAAATTTATTTGTTAAATGGTCTTTTTTATCTTCAATATCTACAATTTATTATTTTGAAGTTGTATACAATTTTCATTCTAAAATAGACAGAAAGAAACAAATTTTTATTTTGCGGTAAAACATATAACAAAAGGACATCCTTTCTCCTAATAAACATTTTTTTAACAAATAGGAACAATTTCACTAAAAATTGTATCTATCTTCAACACCCTAATGTATTTCTCTCAGTGCTCTCTTTTTGATGGTGCTTTGCCAGGACCCTTGAGCTTTCTTTAACTGAAAGCTATTAAAGCTTTCAAGCTTGGCTCCTGTGTCTGGGCTAAACTTAAAGGAAGCTTGAAAGCCTGAAAGGCAGCTTTCAAGCGGGGAAAACCCGGCTGCCAGGCTACCTTTTGAACTTTAGACAAAGCTGGGAAAATTGAGCTTTGCCGCTTTACCGTTGCATTTTAAAAAATTCCTATGCGCGCGCGCTTTGTGCGTGTGGTAGAGTGTGTGCTCATCTGTGTGTGTGGCATGTGTGTGGAGCATGTGTTTATTTATTAATAATTGCATTACTCATA
>JAEIHY010011020.1:0-19107 GCA_018904565.1 Drosophila tsacasi
AGGCTTTGGGACAGTAAAGCGCCACCAGGCGACAGAATCTAGAATAAGTAAAAGCGGACGAGGAAATGTTATACTTACACATATGTATGTGTTATACTTCGAAAACACTCCGAAAAATTAGACTTTTATGATCTTGTGATTTAAATGCAAAGATTGCTCTCCGAAAACACTTTTTTTATGTGTTATAAGTGTTATACTCGGAAAACGCTCCGAGAAAGGAGCTCTTTATGAGCCTATGTAAAAACAATGCACAGATTGGTCTCCGAAAACGCTCTTTTGTATGTTATACCCGGAAAATAAGATTTTTATGATCCTGTGATTTTAATGCAAAGATTGGGCTCCGAAAACACTCTTTCTTACGAGTATGTGTTATACTCCGAAACTGGGCTCTTTTCAGACACATAATTCGGAGCGCTCCTAACTTTGCATGCTGACTTTTGTATCTGGAAAGCGGAAAACCCTTGCCCCTTTCAAATTGGATAATGAGTTTCATTGAATTGAGTCTACATAGGATTAATTCCTTGTTCTTTATTCGTTGATTTCGTGTTTAAATGCAACAAGTCTACTGACAATGGTTCTGCAATTCGAATGTGTCTTGATTTGGCCTAATTAATCCTCGAGATGAATATATCTACTAAATCAGAGCTAAAACAATACATTCTAGGAATTTGTACCGAGAAGTTCGTTCTCTTCGAGGAAACTGAGGGATTAACATTTGTTTTTAAACCAAATAGAGCGAGATGGCAGCAGGAGACAGCAGGTGTGCCGTCTCCCTCAGTCTCCTGCAAAGCCCGCCAAAAACGAATTTCTCACAGATTTATCGAGCTAAGACATAGGTATATTCATCAGGGTACGTAGGTAATGTTGTACATGTATAAATAAAAACGAGTAGAATGTGTGTTTATAAGATGTTACGAGGCCTCCGTGGCGGCAGTTCCAGTCCAAAAATACATGGCCAGCAGGCAGGGGGATCGGGATCCTTATCTGCTGGCGGTGCCACTGGGTATGGGACTCTCGTCCAGAGGAATTGCAGTCACGGCAGACGTCCCGTCGGAAACTTGATTTGGATTAGCAGTCGTCGAAATCGGAATCGATGTCGTTGTCGCCTCCTCGAAGCGCGTGAGCTTGGCCTCCTGATCGGCCAGCAGCTCGAGCAGATCCTCCTGGTCCTTCTGCATGGCGGCCAGCGATTCCTGCGCTGCATCCGCCCGCTGCTTTTCCGCCGACAGCTGTTGGCGCAGCGTCTCCAGCTCCTTGGTCAGACGAATGTTCTCCGCAAAGTACATGTTCGCCTGGTAGCGAGCGGCGTTCAGTTCCTCCTCGCTGGCGGCTTGAGTTTCCGCCACTTGGACTTGACCTTGACCCTGCCCGGCATTCACTTGACCCGTGGCCCCCAGCTGGGCCTTGAGTAGAGTGTTCTGGTCCGAGAGCTGTGCCTTCAGGGTCTGCTCCTCGTTGAGTTTCTCCTTCAGCTTCGCGTTCTCGTTCTCCAGCTCTTTGGAAGACTGCTGCAGCGCCTGGATCTGGGCATCCATGCCCCGGATTATGCCCTTGTACTGGGAGACCAGAGCCGAGGCCTCCGAGCTGAGCGTGAGCTCGGTCAGCTCGATGCCGTCCACATCGAAGCCGCTGACCAGCTTGGCAATCAGCGCCTCCAGTCCCTTGTACAGCTTGCAGTACTCGTAGTCCAGCAGCAGCTCGCCGGCAGACTTGGCACGGATCTGCGCCTGCTTGCAGGCCCGGCTGTAGGCCTCGTGGCGCGACACCTCCGCCAGCTTGCTGCAGAAACTCTCCTGGCCAATGCGCTTGATGATTAGCTGGCTGATGTCCTCGCGCTTCTGTCCCGGCAGGGAGTTGTCGTTGAACTGGATGCACAGGCCCATGAGGAAGGCGCACATGCCCTGGACGAGGAACTCGCGCTCGTCGTGCTCGTTGGAGCACAGCTGGGCGGTCAGGTAGGCCATGGTGCCCTGCGTCTCCAGCAGCGCCTTGACCGCGGCCGGGCAGTGTGCCAGCCAGAGGCTGAGCAGCATCAGCAGCCCGACCTTGCTCTGCAATCGATAGCGTTCCTGCTGCATCAGATTGGAGCACTGTTCGAGGAGAGTAATGGGACGCTGTCCGCCCGGAGTGGCCAGCAGGACGCGCAGCAACTCTTCCTTCAGCGCCACGTTCTCGACGAGGGTGTGCATCAGGGCGACGGCCGAGAACCAATTGGCCAGGGCGTCCGTGGAGAAGAGACCGGTGCAGAGGAGCTGTCCCGTGGACAGGGCACTCACGTCCGAGGTGCTGGACGGCAGCAGCGTCTGCACCACCGCCCGCTGGCCATCGGCGTTGCGGTAGAGGAAGCACTCGAAGCAGTAGAGAACGGCGCAGCGCAGCGCCAGGAGCTGCTTCTCATTGATCATGGACATCAGCAGGACGACGATGGCTGGCCTTGGGGGACTGCTGGGCGCCATAACGCGTCCCAGCTCGTCCTGGTTCTCGCGATCGCCGCGCACCACCTCGGCCACGGCATTGATCGTCTCCGTGAGTATGTCCGCCGGCACGCCGCTGCTCATGAGAATCTCGCAGAGGCCGTGGAGCAGGCGGGACTTCTGCATAACGCGCTGGCAGGCGGTGACCACTAGCTGCTGATTGCTGGGCGTGACCAGGGCCCGGACCACCTGCAGCAGGCAGTGGAAGTTGGAGACCTTCTGCGGCGACCAGCCCAGCTCCTCGGTGTCCTGGGCGAGCTCGAACATGGGCGCCAGGCGCTGGATGTAGCTGCCTTCCTTGAAGAACTGCTGGTTGCTCGAGTTGTTCTTGAGCAGGTTCAGCAGCAGGATGAGGCAGTCCTCGACGACGATGCCGCCGTCGGAGCAGCCCTCCTCGCGCACAATCTCGAACAGGCGGTCGAAGGCGTTCTCGAAGGCCACGATCTTCTGGATATTTGAGTTGCCCTTCGTCAGCTCGATCAGCAGCAGCAGGACGTCGTTGCGGATCACCTCGCGGCTGTCGGTGAGCAGGTCCATCAGCTTGGACACCCCCATCGGGCTGACCAGCACCAGATCCTGCAGCTCGCGCGTCTTGTTCGAGATGAGGGACGTAATCAACTGGATGGCGGCGCGGCGCACGCGGAAATCGTACTCGTCCAGGTAGCCCATCACAAGGGTTACGTGCTCGGGCGTCTTTATGAACATCTCCGTGAACTGCTCGCCCACGTTAACCGACACCGTGGGATTATCGGCCTCCTCGTCGAACTCCTCGCTGGTCACCACATTGCAGAGCGTGTCCAGCGCATAGCTAATGATCTCCGCGTCCTGTCCGTCGTTCTGCAGCACCTGGACCAGCGGCGGCATGCCCTGGGCGCCCACCTCGATGCGGTACTTGCGCGACAACGCCTTCAGCGCCCGGCATGCGTCGCGACGATCCTCCAGAAGGGTGGACGAGTAAACGCGATCGACCAGCTTCTCCACCGTCTCGGCGGCACTTGGCTGCTGGCCCGGCTCCGTGCCGCCCAGCACCGTCTTGATGCCACTCTTCAGGAACTCCATGCGCCAGCTGCCAGTCTCGAGGTAGCGGGTTGGATTTTTCGCGTTTACTTCCACGTCGCCTTTAATGAAAACAATTCGCGCAGAGTGGCCAGCTCCCATTATTTAGAGCAGCAGTAATATCGATATTCCAATCGATACTTTTGACGTTTGCAGAAAAGGCGATACGACGACGACGCGGTCATACTGAAAAGCTTGTAAACAAATCGGTTTTTTGTTGTGTTTTCGGCTTTCTTCCAATCTCCGCGATCTGCGTGTGATCGGAGCTGGGCAGGATTCTGGCGCGGATTGGCAATGAGCAGCGGCGCCGCCGGCTGCAAGCGCGTGCACAGCATCGAAGTTGAGCAGCCGCTGGAGGCGGAGCGCGTGCAGCACGGCCTGCTGTTGGTCAAGGGGCGTCTGCTGCCCAAATGTTCGGCGGCGCGCCAACTAAGGGCCACCCTCGACAGGTCGCTGGAACAGCTAACGCAGCTCTCGGCCGCCGGGGAATTTAAGTTGCTCTTTGACTTGGAGCGTGCCGCCCAAGGGAATCCGGCAACGGAGACTGCTTGCCACTTGGAGCTGCGCTCCTGCAGCGCCGTTCGGCTGATTAGCTTCAGCTACACGCCCCGGAGCAGCTCCTACAGAGTCCAGCCGTTGTATCTACTGTGCAGCGACGAGAAGAAGCCCGCGGAGCAGCAGCGGGAAGTGCACTCACTCATCGATCTCAATTTGCGCCTCGTGCAGTGCATCTATGCACACAAACTGCTCGCTGCCGGCTTTCCCAATCGCACCTTCACCCTAAACGGCGGCTGCTGCTCGTTCCGCAGCCAGCTAACCCAGGAACAGGCGCTGGCCAAGAGTGAGGACGAGCTGTGGCAGCATTTTGCGGGCGAAATCATCGCCTGTCCGCAGTGGGGCCACCAGATACAGTTAAAGTTCGTGGCCTTCGTCGGCTGCACGCGCTACGACGGGGCCGGTGTGGCCGCCAGCGGAGACTCCTCCTACGCCAGCATCCGGCGGCATCTCAGCGGGCACGCAGCCCTTGGAGGCGGCGGACTTGCGTTGTTTGGTAGCGCCCACTTTTACGCCTGGCCGCGCAGCTTCTCGGAGATTGGAGACTGTGTACGCAGCACGGAGCGGGTGGACGTGTCCCGACTGCCGGACGAGAGCAACTACAGGCGAACGTACGGCGGCGTGTATGCCAGCACCTTGGGTGCCGTGTGCCACGAGCTGGGCCACTGCTTCGATCTCGGCCACACCTCGGAGGGGGTGATGGGTCAGGGCTTCGACTACCTTAACCGAGTCTTGACCGTGGATCAGCCTACGGAGCACCTGCCGCAACGAATCGTAGAGACAGTGGGCGGCGGGGCGAAGAGAGCAGCTGCTGGTGGTGGTTCCAGTGCTGCAGGAAGATTGGCAACTGCCGGCAACGAGGGACCCCCGGCCAACCGGCCGCGCTTCACGAAACTAAAGCTGCAGGCGAGCAGCCAACTCCTGGACAACTATCACAACCAGAGGCGGCACGACAGCTTCTATTTCGCACGCAACTGCGCTGTGATCTTGGCTAGTCATCGCTGGCTCAACCTGGACCTGGAGGAGACGTCGTCGGCGTACCTCGAGCCCGCTGACATCCAGCTAAGCTGGCCCACCAAGGAGATCGTGTCCAGCAGGCCCCTACGGCTGGTCGAACTGCGCTGCAATCGCAACAGTTTGGTGGCCCACTACGAGGAGTTTGAGGTGGAGGCTGTGCATCGATTCCAGCTGCCAGCATCTCTGTGGCATCTCCTGGCGGAGCAGCGCACGCATTACGTATTTGTGCTTACCACCAGCGGCGATACCAAGCGACTTTCCTGTGATTCCCTACAATAAGGAGGGGGGAGAACGAGGAGCAGACGTGGAAGGTGAGAGGATTGCACGAACCAATCAGATTCTAGTTAAGTGTTCGGGGGAATTAAATCACTCTACTTGGCATTAGTCAGTCAGTAGTCTCGACTCGTGGTTGAACCCTGGCACCTGGGAAACCTTTGAGAAAAAGAAAAAACAAAGCAGTTACTGTGGGATTTTTTGAGATAGGTTTCAACCTACTACACACTACAAGTTAGGTCTGACAAAGCAACACCTGCAGTTACGGTCTTCTAAATTCGTTGGAATCGAGTAAGTTGAAAATAATATTTCAAAATTCGGTAGAGTTACAGAATAATTACCTTTTCAGACCAAATTTATGCTATTCGAGGCTCTCTTCTTTGGCGTTCGCGTTCTTTTTTGCTCGAAGGGAAACCCATCAGTTAACAATTACCATAATTGGGTAAATATTTGCCTCCCTCCCTCATAAATTACCTGATTACACCTGCCCATAATCTGGTGAGTCACGTATTTATTACCAAACACCTCTTCGGTGACGTTTATCGGTTAGTGGTTGTCCTCAAACTGTGTGAACCTTACAGTGGAGCCAAAATGGCAATGAACATCGTAATTAGTAAAGATTGATACCGCAGAGGGAGCCATAAATTGAATGAATCCCAGAGCAAGCTGATAACGTGGCTAGAATGTAATCAGCTGGCCATTAATCATGGAAATTCTGAATTGTTTGATAAGGTGTTAGCCAAAAAGTCGACACTTTTTGTGTGTCCTCAAGGTGTTTGTTATATTTTATTTGAAAACACTGGTGACTAAGCGTCTTATTCCCAGGAGTTCCGAAAATATTTGGGAATTGTGTACAAATTTATGTAGCCAAAATAGGGAAAGTACTTTGGGTTCTTATGCATTTCTATCTTTTAGAATTTCGTCTCGAATAAAGAGTGCTAAGCTGGAGCCACTGTGCTGCTTGAGCTCTGCAAGGGGCACACACACTAGCAAATCAACCTGAAACACAACACAAATACAAGTGTAACCGTAACCCCACACACACACGCACGCGTGGGGACAAGAGCTCCAAAACACACAGGGACGTAGGCAAGGGGATACGGATACCTAGTGATTGTGACCAACCCTTTGCTGGCATCCTGCGTGCGCCACTGCCTGGAAGCAGGTTTCGCTGCTTTGATCGTCAGCTGAGCGCGTTCTCTCTCTCCCTCTCCCTGGCTCTCTGTCTCTCTGAGCTAAGACAGCAGCTTATTGGGGTTAAGGTGCCCCCCCCTCCCCCTCCCCACCGTGCGCGTCTTGAGAGCGCTCCAGTTGTATTCTTCATTCTCCATTATGGCAGCGAAGACTGCGCAGTGGCAGCGCCGCGGCAGCGAACGGGGTTCGATAGTGAAAATTGAAATACGGCGCTGATAGAACAACTAATACAATGCCGCATAGATAAGATAAACAAGCACACAGCACGGAATTGATGTTCGTTCGAAAACTAGTGGCCCGCATTGATTCACCCAATATTTTCGCACCTCCACTTCTCCGATTCGCACGCAGGTCAGCGCGGCAGCAGTCTTCAGTTGGAACGCAGCTTGAGCGGAGGAGCGCACACAATAACACAACATCAGCAATAATAATGGCAGCCACCGAGGTATCTGCCGCGCGCATTCAATTCAAGGCGCTGAAGGGATTTCCGGCCAGCACTGACGATAAGCTGGAGACACAGGCCTTCCTCACCGCCGCCAAGGAGATAGTAACTGTCATAGGTGATAACCCACACGCACTTTATTGTATCTTAAGTTTTAAACGTTATAAATATATTTTTTGTTTAAATTTTCATGTAATCCTGCTTGAATTTCCCTATCCCAGAGAGCTTTGGCAAACTCTTCACGCCGGTGATCAAAGACATGACTGGAAACATAAACGTAAGAGCCAAGAACTAAGGTATTTGTGTCCATCTATCCATCATCCATCAATCATTCTATTCTAATCAAGCATTGTTATACTTTTAATTTAAACTTTCTTTGGTTTACTTTTGTTTTAAGAATTGTTATATTTTTTATATATTTTGGCAATATTCATACTTTTATTATTGAGTTTGTTCGAGATCTGGAAATTCATATCCAATACTTTATAGTTCTGCCTATTTCTTAACTCAATTTAGTTCTTAAAGATTTGAGGTACATAAATTTTCTAATGTTAAATACCTTTTGTATTATATTTACTTTTATAGTTTCCGTTTTAAAAACCGGAAATTTTGTAATTATAGTAAACTTTGCATGTTTGTTGCTGATTTAATTTGTTGTTTGATTTCATTTGTTAAATTTACACTTTCAACTTATAAAATACAATTAAATTTAATCTCTTTGCGTGTACACCTTATAAAAATGAAATATTTCTAGCCTGCGGTACTGAGATTATACCGTAAAATTTGCAATTTGTATTCAAATCAGAGAGTAGGCAACAGTTGTGAATATTTTTTTAGATAATAATATACGATATACTGCTCTCTCTAGAACGTGGATTCTCCACATCATTATTATCAACATCCACTAATTATTAACACTTAATTCAAGTCTTATTTCTTTTCAAGTCTTAATTTCTTTAATTTAATCTTGAGCATTTGTTGAAACTAAACTATAGTCGTTCTATAATCATACTTCACTTGAAATAGATTTAAAAAATAGATTAGTCTCCCTGATTACGGACTCTGGTTTTTATTTACTATAAAATTTAATCACTTCTGTATTTTATGCGCATTAAAATTCCAGTCACTCCTTATAATTTTTTTCTATCGCTTTTTCATGTTTATTAGAAGCTAACAAAAGCCTACGGATCGGATGTGTTGAAGTACCAGTATCTGGAGGATTTAATTGTACTAAATGTGAATGTGGACGACTTTGCCGCCAATGCGCTGCTCTGGCTGAAGCGCGGCCTTCAGCTCATTTGCACCTTCTTCGAGAACATCTACAACGATGCCGGAGCGAAGGAGGCACTGAAGCAGCATCTGCAGGACGCCTACGAACGCACGCTGAAACCCTACCACGGCTTCATTGTGCAGAACACAATTAAGGTCAGTTTCATGCCATTCCACCATGCCTTCCCCTAGCTAACAGATATGCGCTTACAGATCATCTACAGCTGGGTGCCCACACGCAGCCAGCTGCTGGGACAGGGAGACGCCCTGGCGGAGAACATCGAGGTGATGACCAGCTATCTGCCGACAATGCGCGCCCATCTGGATGCCATCGATGCGCTGCTGAAGGCGCACAATCTGGACGATGCTCGGAAGGTGTGACCGTCGCGAGTCGCCTTAGCTTAGCTTAGCTTAAATAGCTTATTCTACTTTATTATTTATGCCAGTGTCCAAATAAACCTCACAAGCCTTACTCTAAGCACAGCTTGCCTTCTTCACTTGGACTCTGGATAGCTTCGTACGCGTCGTCTCTGCTCGCTCGATAATGTCGAATCCGTCAGGGATGCCGGCCGATCATCAGCCTCCTCAGCCTCCTCTACCTGCTGCTGTCGTTCCAGTACCTGCTGCAATTCCTGCTCCAGTTCCTGCTGCAGTTCCAGCTCCAATTCTCGCTCCAGTTCCTGCTCCAATTTCTGCTCCTGCTCCAGCTGAAGCTGCAGCTCCAGCGCTTCTCGCTTCTTCTGGCCGGGCTTAAGGATCACAAAGTGAACAAGTGACACGATTACCTCCAGCCCAAGCAGGGCAAACACTGCATTTGTGATGATGTGCAGCCACAGACTTCGCCCGGCCGGCGACAGGCGAAGGTGGACCATGGCTGGCAACAGAATGCAAGGCGTTACCGTGAGCAGCAGCCACATGGCGGTGGCGCCTGAGCACAGGTTCACCGAATAGCCGGCATACAGGCGCACGGCCTCAGCGGTCACGGCCAGGACGTAGGCCACCAGCATAAACAGACCCTCCAGATTCCACAGCATCTTAAACTGAGAAAAGGGCTTCTTCTTGTTGGACAACAGGATATGGAATATTCGAGGATATTGAACTCACCCGAAAGAGCATGTGAATCAGGTAGCTCAGGGCCCACACAGCGGACACATATGTGTTGGCCTGCAGCAGCATCTGGAGCACCAGATTGGCCCGATGCGGTGTCATGGAGTAGGGCATTTTCGAGGGATTGGATATATGTTAAGCGGCAGGATAGCCCTCCTTTAGAGTGATCCTGCCACTGCTATACATTCGCTGCTAAGTCCAATACCCAACCGATTCGAATGAGAAGTTTGTGGCTCCGTTCTAGAAGCGAAACACCTTCCTTTGTTGTACTTTTTGTCGGTTGTCAGGGTAACGTCGATTCCAGGCTGACTGCTGCTACCTTAAGGCAATCCTGCGAGCCAGTGTTTCTATGCTGACTGTTGCGTAACTCAAGGAAGTGCTTCTACTATTTGATAATATAATATATTTATTATACGTTTAGATAAGGGATTTTCTCGGCATCCGCGAAACAATAATAATTAAATTCAAAAAGTTGCCCAATTTCAGGGGTTAGTGTGACCGCAGCGCTGTAAGCTTTTCATACCAAGCGAACTGGCCTAGTGTGACCCTGCCCTAAACGCCAAACAAAACTCTGTTATCGCTTTAAATTTACACTTCTGGCGAGGATTATGACCACCGCCGACAGATCCAAGTCCAAGTCCGAGTATCCCACTTACGTGGTCTTGGGCTCCGGCGGTCATACGGCCGAGATGTGCCGGCTGACCCAGGCGCTGCTGCAACAGGAGGACGCCAAGCAGGCGGGGAAGTACCAACCCATACGCTTCATCCTTGCCAGCAGCGACACCACCTCCGAGCGCCAACTGAGGGAAGCCCTTCCAGAGCCGGTGACAGCCCGATTGGAATTCGTAAGGGTGCCGCGTAGCCGCAGCGTCGGACAGTCCTGGCTGAGCAGCGTCTTCACAACGCTGTGGGCGCTCCTCTGGAGCTGCTATTTGGTGTGGAGGGATCAGCCGCAGTTGATTCTCTGCAATGGTCCCGGCACCTGTGTGCCCTTCTGCTGTGCTGCCTACCTGTGGCGCCTGCTCGGTCGCCTGCCCGCGCGCTCCCGCATCGTGTTCGTCGAGAGCTTCTGTCGGGTGGAAAGCCTTTCGCTGAGCGGACGCCTTCTGCTGCCGCTGGCGGATCTCTTTGTGGTCCACTGGCCGGCTCTGGCCACCCGATACGCGCACAAACGAAATCTTTGCTACTTTGGTCGCATTTTGTAATATGGTTTATTAATGATGAGTAAATAATAATAATGACAAGATCAAATGGTTTTAACAATGAGTTAGTCTGTGTGTCTGGAATCACTTGCGCTTCTTTTCCGGGCAGAGGTCGCGGTGAGCCTCCAGCTGGTGGCCCATCAGCTCCTGGCCACACTTCGGGCAGCCGACAGTCATTTTGAAGAGGTTACGTTGGCGGCGTTGGCGAGGAGTCAGCTCATCATCGGTGGCCGGCATCGAAGAGTCGCTAGAGCTGCTCAGGTCCAGGGCGCCAACCACGGACTCGGAGTAGCCTAAGGCACGCAGCGAATCTTTGCTCGAGCTCGACTTACGTTTGCGGCCGCGTGGCGAAGTCTTCACCGACTTGGTCCCACCAGCACGCTTGAAGGAAGGCGGAGGCACGTGCTGAGTAATACTGCAGCCATCCAAGTGATTGGACAGCTCGCTGCGCTTTAGCTGGTCGAAGCATATCGGACATGACACAATGTCGTTCTCCTCATTATTTAGGTGGTTGGAGCCGCTGGGCACAACGTCGTTCTGGTCACGAAACTGCGAAAACATCAATGTATTGCCGGCCATACCGAGAGGGTTAATCGCAGGATCGTTTCCCTTATCTTGCTCATCGTCGTTGTACTCGTCGTCGATGAAAATGATATTGTTTTCGTAGAAGAGAATACATTCATCCTCCAGCACTTCGCGCTTTACATTCTGCGAGCGCTCCTGGCTGCTCATGGGAAAGCGTCTTAACGGTGGCGGTTTAGACTCCTTCGTGTCCTCATCATCATCGGTATCGCTGTTGAGGTTTATTGGCACTGTGTAGCCATCTATATCCACTTCGTCGGTGGATTCCCAATGTTGTATTTCGGAGTCACTAGACTTGCGGCGTCGTTTTTTGGGGACTTCGTCGCCCTCCCCAGCATTTGGTGAAGTAATTTTGTTGCCCTTGGAGATGTTGGGCTCAGACTTTGGCGGTTGATCGTCGCCGGAATTGCTATCATCGTCGACAAGGTCTATCACAATATTGGGAGCATCTCTTATCATTACGTCTTCGTCATAGGTCTCCCAAGGTGCAATTTCGGCATTGCTGGGCTCTTTTATCTCGCTAGATGGCTCCGTTTGCTTCTGGCCAAAGCGTCGTTCACGTATTTCACGAATGTTTTGAGCCTCTCCATTGGCAGTTTTGGGCATAGCGTAGCCCTGTTCGGCCTCCTTAAACGATGGAAATTTCTCGCGGGTTAGGTTTTTAGGCTGCGGTTCATCATCGTCGCTGTCGCGAGTCAAATCGGCGAAGCTCCTAATATTGGATCCAATGGGCTTTGTGTTTTTCTTGGGCGTCCCCATTGACCAGGGGCTGGAGGATGTAAAACTGGAACGGTCCTGTTCGGTTCCCGGCGGCTTAGCGGCGCCGAATACGGCGTCAGCGGTGGCTGGCTTCTTGGCCGGCGGCTTCTTTAACCACTCGCGTAGGTCGGCCCTGGGATCAGCAAACACTGGTGGATCATTTTTTGATATTTTACCGATATTGGTAATGTCTTTTATGGCCTTGGATGGCTTGGGTGCCTTGGGTGGCTTGGTTGGCTTCAATGGCTCACTGACTTTCATGAATGTCCCGCCACAATCGCGCTGATGCTTCGCCCACCATTGGTCACTGGGCCCGGGGGCGCGATTGCAGGTGCGCTTCACCCAGCCCTTGAAAGGAGTGTGGTTCTGGCAGATGCCTGTACAGCGCCAAATGTGAGTGCGATAGGCGTCGACCTCGTCGTGAAAGCTATGGTATACGGTGATGTTCGTGCCCGCCACCTTGTTGATCATGTTCATTTTAGCTTTAAAGTTGGGGCCATGGCCTCCATTGCCCTCGCGCACTTTGAGAATGAAGAAGTAGGCGTGAATCATCTCGTGCTGCAGGAACGCAGGAGACGTATTACAAAGACGTAAAAATGCCCAAATGGATGCATAATACTCACCAGCAGGGTCTCGACGAGATCTTTGCGGGGACGCAGCTTAAGTAGCGGCTCGCTGAGACGGATGGTCACTTCTTTGACGTAGTAATTGGACCGCTGGTAGCATATGCCAGCGCAGGAATACATGCGCTTGCTCCACTCGAGGACGACAGCTCCCAGGCGCTTTTCAAAGAACTTCTCGTCGAAGCGGTAAAACATTGAATAGATGTCGGGGTTGGGATCAACCAACTCCCACTCGGGATGCACCAGGTTCTGGGTCTGGTTAAGATAATCATTGTCAGGGGCCAACGCCGCCGCCTGTTTGTTGGAATCTTTTGGTTTCCGCTCCTGCGGATGTTTCGGGCGCTGGACACTCTCACGTGGTTCGCCGTCTGGGTAAAGGAACTGCAGACTATTGTCCATTTCGCTGTCACTGTTTAAGTGGGCCTGCAGCTGCCGGGCAAACTGCAAGTCAACGTCCTGAGAATTCGGAGAGTTAGAAAATCATCTGTCACCTCATGTCACCTACAGAGCTACTCACTTCATCTGACTGCGAGCGATTTTTCTCGGTCTCGCCATTTAGATTCTTGTGCAGACGCACCGCCAACTGATAGTCGGCGTCCTCGCTATTAGCGTCCGACATATTAAGGAGTGGATTTGGAGCTCCACCACCTGATAATTCTTTAAACTTGGAGGATGCGATGGAATAAGCGCGCCGTGCTGCAGAACACCGTTTTCTAAGAAATACCGAAAACTCAATGGCACCAATGCGTTACTCGATGTGCGACACCACCGAACAAATCGATAACAATTTAAAATTTAAGAGGTAAAAAGTTTTTAAAGGTATTACATAAAAATAAATAAAATCTGAGTAAAATATAAAAAAGCACGTCGTACGCATTACTGGTATTGACGAATAATGAATACAATGTGATAATACACATATGGGTCTACCTATAAGTTCATGGCTTTCTGAGATATAGTATAGTATGAGTATAAAACAGGCACGATCATACTCAATACTCAGCTCTCTGTTGGATACCAATTAAGAATTATTATAAATAAATATATAAAGAATAGAACCACATTAAAAATAAGCTAACTTTTCACATCTCTACTGCATTTGCGCGTGCGCCCCTTTCTAGCGATATTAGCCAAAAAATAATCGTTTTTGCTGCTGTTATCTGACTTTTTGGCTAAAAAAATCGCAAAACCTAAGAACCTTCGATATCAGAAGTCAAAGCATCCCTTCCTTGACATAATCAAATTCCCCGCCGCCATTTTGTCGACTCGTTCATTTAGCTTTTGACGCGCGAGCGTTTCGGGTGTTCTTTTTTTTTTTAAAGGCGTCAAACATGCCAGTCATAAAGCATCTTACCAAACGCCAGAAAAAACGCAAGAAAACTCGGGAAAGTGCAGTTTCAAGTGCAAACGAAAACAAAAAAGACAAAAGCCCCGGGAAAAACCCGTCCCCGTCTGTTAAGCAGAATCCAACGACAAATGGAGTTCTTCCCAAAGTAAGTGCTACGAAATTTTCTCCTAGCTTTGCCTCTCCTCTTCTGCGGCATTTTCCTAGCTTCTCGCTAGCCTAGCTTCCAATCTTCTAACCCCCTGCCCTTGTCTCTTTTCCGTATCTGCAGGCTGCCGCGGTTAGACCAGCAGTAGAGAGACCACAAGCCAGGGCGCAGACACCAATATGCGGTAAGTTTGCTTTCTCAAAATGTCCTTCTACGGGTATCTCGCTTGAAAGTTTATAAAAAAAAATACGCGACGCGCGACAAAAAACAAAAACAAAAAAGCAATTGCTCGAAAATATGACGTTGACTATGAAAATTTTCGCCAAAAGAAATCCTACGGCATCCAGTGTCAGAATCACAGCAAAACTTTTTTCCTTGCGTTGCACCCATTAATTATCATTTGGCATTTCTCCTGCGCATATTATTGAGAGTCTCGGATAACTCTGTGCGCAACAAATCAAAATAAAAGTTTGCAACCTTTTCGTTTCTTGGAATTCGGAAATCGTTTCGTTTTCGAGCTTCTCGCGCACGTGGTCTTCCTTCCCTTTTTTTTTTTGTCGCGTTGCTTGCCGCCAAGATTTTTGCGTTTCAGTGTTGGTAAATCCCAAATATGTCACAATGCACGTACGCAATGCAAGATGAAAACGAAAACTTATTTTTTCATTTTTGCGAGCAATTTCAGTGACATTACTCTGGCCTTCTGTCGAGTGTAGAGGCGTAAGGATACTTCAACGTTGAATTGTTAGCTCTTATATTCCACAAAATATGAAATTCGGTGTCAAGTATATATGCATATTTTTGCTTGTCTGTGCACGTTTGTAGCTTTAACAAAATGGAGTTTGTGTAGTGCTAAACATAAAAAATTCTGGTATTTACTACGTTTCTCTCATATTTTTGCGCTTCCTTCTCTGATCATCAAGTAAACGCCGAATTGGAAGAAGCTGGACCGAATGTTTGGCGCGTACGCATGGTTATTCGTTCCGATAACATCGAACAAGGCTTTGCAACTCTTGTCCATGTACTTCCTTTTCTAGGTATTTATTCTCGTCTGTTGACCCAATATTCGAATTGTGTGGTACAAGAAAATATTAATCTACTAATATTATGTTTACATGTTTTGCATTCCGTTGGAATTTGTTTTAGTTTATAAACTAATCTGGTCTCGTTCTATCGCTCCTCTAACAATAGTTGTGGCTTAATAATATTTGTATTAACTAACATTAATTAATAATAAATAACAATACAAATTAACAATAAATAACTATACAAATTAACAATATATTCTAATTTTAATCAATTTTAAAGGGTTAAGTGGGGGCGAACAACGTCTCTATTTACTACCAAAAATACTTGTATTTCTGGCTAATTAATTTTATTCTTTCTCTCTGTCTACAGCAGACCGTCCCAAGGCAACTTTGCCTCCTACTCCGGAAATGCCTGGAAATCGCCAAAACAGAAACAGCTACAGCAGCGACGTATATAACGGCATTCAGCAGAGCTCTGCCATCCCGAAAAAGGAACCGGAACCCGAACGGGATAGGTATTACGGTCGCCAGCCGTCAAAACGGGTCTTGGGACATATGATCAGTATTGAGAACTATAGAAAGATTCAAGGAGCTTACGAAAAGTCCACACTTTTGAAATTGAAGAGGTTGCAGGCCAAGATAAAGAAGCCAGCTTTGGATGCCGCAGCCACAGTTTCCAAATTGCCCAAGCCAGAATCGGCAGAGATAGCAGCCGAAGCTCCAGATCCTGGGCACCACAGCGCAGAGGAAGTAATAGATGAAGCTGCAGTAATAGATCTTGCAATACTGCTGGATCTTGCAGCAAGAGAAGCTGCATTACTAGATGGTGGATCATACGATACTTCACCACTAAATCTTTCAGCAGCAAGAGCTCCACGACTAGATCATACAGCAGAAGAAGCTACACCACCAGATGATCATGCAGCAGGTGAAGCTGCACCACTAGATCTTGAAGCGGCAATTGCTGAAGCCGGGCTTACGATGGATCTCGGAACTTTGTCCTTCGAGAATTACGTTAACGGAACCTTTGGCTGGACAATTCCGCCCCTAACTAAGACATTATATAAAGGCGCCCTCCCTTCGAAGGAGACGGGCAGTGGTCCCACGGTGAACCGCAAGTTGCACCCCATCGGCTACGAGATGCTGGAAAAGAAGCGCAGACTAGCCCAGTCGACTGGTGGCTTTCAACAAAAGCAGCAAGATGCAGAGGATGCTGTGCTATATATTGCTATGCAGATGGATGCAATGAAGTTGAATGCTATGTCACCGAAGGACTTGGAGCTGGCTGTCTTGGCCAGTGGTTATGACATCAGCGACTTGGCTTACCGCCCCCTTGACCGTACCAACTGGATGTGCGATGCGATCCTCAATATCGCGAAAAAGCAGGAACAGCCGAAGCCTTTATGGGAAGCGAGCAGTGTTCGGGACTCTGCCAACTATTTGCCAGAACCTTCACCATATTGTTCTCCGCCGTTCTCAGGCTCTGAGATTCGCGCCCAGATGGACCGTGCCATGGCGCAGGTGCCACAAGAGGATCCGATTGCCGCTATGCCCATTGCCCAATATCCAGTTCAGGAGCCAACATATGAGGCTGCTCAAATGCCATCAACATATGAGACTTTCCAAATGCCACAAACATATGAGACTTTCCAAATGCCACAAACATATGAGACTTTCCAAATGCCCCCAACATCTGAGGCTGTCCCAATGCCACCATTATATGAGAATTATCAAATGCCACCAACATACGGGGCTGCCCAAATGCCACCACCAACATATGACATTCCCCAGATGTATGAGGCCCAGCATCAGCAGGGACCTCCGGTAGCTCAAATGCCGATTCTGTCAAATCAACCGTCGGTCTATGGTGGCAATCGTCGTGTCCCTAACAACCATTTCCGCGGCCGCAACAACAACCGTGGGGGAAAAGGACGCTGGGGCCATACTCAGCGTAACCAGAACTGGCAGCAGAACCGCCAGCATGAGAACAACAACAACTCCAACTACAGCGTCTGGTACAATCCGTATAACCAGCAACAGCAGTATTTCCAGAATATGAACTCGAACATGAACGCCTCGAATCAAATGGCACCAGGGGAGCCGCACTACGACATGATGATGCGCATGGGCAATCCAGCCGCCCAGAACTATGGACAATATCAGAATATGCCGTATGCCCAAATGGGCTATCAGGCTTACCCAGGACTCCAGATAGTGCCCCAGCCAATGGCGAATCAGGCAGGCAATTTTGTGGTGCCACCATCAATCAATCAGTTGAATAACATCAACAACAATTTCGCGCCCATGATGCCGACTTTCCGAATCAACAACAACAACGACAACGTGCAGCAGCTGCAGCCCCAACAGCAGGTTGGTTATCATCCTCTTTATCCACATGGCTATGCCCCTTGGTATAATTATGGCTATACTCCCGGGTATTGCCTAATTTATCAACCTGACGGGCAGTAAGGCGCGTATTTTGGGCTCCTCCAGGTTCGTCGTCGGCTCTTATAATCCGAATGATAAATTAGTTATAAATATTTGTTTTCTACGATTTTCAGGTAGTGCCTGTCCTTAATTTAACTCTATTAAAAACTTTATAAGAAATATATATATTTATATAAGATATTAAGAGTTTGCAGAAGTAAACTTTCTAGATTGAAACTTTCACAATCAAAATTCTATAATAATTTCTAATTAATCCAGCTCTTCTACTATGTTTCTACTTCTACTTCTTTGTATTTATAGTTTGAATATATTATTTATTATTGTTATTAGACCCCGAGCTTTCTAAAACCCTTCACTATATTATATTTGAACTGTTTAACCTAAATATTAATTTTTCCTTTTCTCTACAACGCAGAAATTCAAGAAATCGGGCAACAAGTTTTCGACATGGGGAGCTGCAAAATCACCGGAATTTTTTCAGTTTACAGGAGGAGCTCCTCGCATGGCTAGTGGCCATCCTACCCCATACGAACCTACTTACGAGATGAATATGCCACTCGAGGTTCCCCGTGCTCCTGGTAACGAATATGACCTCACGCTGAGCGACACCAATTTTCCACCGCTGCCCGATCCATCCAAGGCTCGCCAAGAAAAGGGGAAACCATCTAATAACTTCCAGTAATCCCATCTAATGGAACCCAAAGACTACAGCTAAGCATTTTTTTTTGTTTTTTTTTCAAGAAGGTAAAAGCATTTATACTTAAAGAATACCGAAGAACACCGAAGAGCCGTTTAAAACAACGCAAACATTTGTTTTACGAATGTAGCATACTTTTTTTTAACGAGAACAATTTAATTGCAGAATATTTAAGAAACTCAGAAATGACTTTAAAAAAAAAACCTTCGATTACAAATATACCACCTTTTTTGTTTAAAACGAGAAACAATATTCTTATGTAATGGAACCTAAAGACTAAAGCTAAACTAAAAGCATTTATAACTTAAATAATACTTAAAGGAACACACAAGTGCCTTAAAAAATGATAGCATTTATGCATGTAGCGGAATTTTTTTTTTTTTTTGAAGCAAGAAAAAGAATGCCAGAAATTGCCTTTAAAGGAAAAGAAAAAGGAGTTCGATTTACGAATATATCTTTTTATATTCAAAACTAAAAAGCGCATTCTTACACATATAATTTTTTTGTGCCCAATGGCGGTGAAAGAATTTTTTTTTTTTTAATAAGAAGGTAAAAACATTTACTACTTACATAAAACTTAAAGGAACATCCGAAATGCCTTCGAAAACAAAACAAACAAAAAAAAACTTTGCTTCAAAGGAGAAAAAGAATGTAACTCCTGCAGAATAATTGAAAAACACAAAAATGGCTTGTGAAAGAAAAAAAAAATACAAACAAGAAGCAAAACCAGGAAGAATAACGCGTTCTAACATTTTTTTTTTACCCATAAGACATTTTATAAAATATTTCACATAATATTTAAAGAAACAACGAATTGCCTTTGAACACAAAGAAAATATTTTTTGTACGAATGTACCAGAAATGCCTTCTAAAACAACAACAAAAAAAAAA
>JAEIHY010011022.1:0-23721 GCA_018904565.1 Drosophila tsacasi
CATACATTTGCACAAAATTAATATACCTTTGTACCTACGGTACATGGTATAAAAAGCAGCTTGACATTTGAAGCACTTGATATACCTGAACTGAATCATCGGGGGGGAAACTACGTACGTATTCCGGGTAGACAAATTGATATTTATTTGTTTTTTCTAAGTGAGTACGCTTCCCCGTGACAACTGATACTTCTGTTTGTCAGCAAATGAAAATAAGCGCTCCCCATCTCTGTTTATTTATGCATTAGCAGCCGCTGCACAGAGAAGAAAAAGAGATTTTCTATTGAAGATGATAATGAATTGCGTAAAGTAGGTCTCCCGGTCAGTTAGCAAAAAATAATAGTTAAAGATTAATTTAACGAGTTTTCAATGCTAAATAAAGCTTAAAGGTCAAAAACTAATAATAATACAGATTCATGTATATTTGTATTAATTTATCTAAGTAATAAAACACTTTAGAAATCTTCTAATAGAGTTTTTGATTTGAATTTAAAAATCTGTAAAATATATTTGTTGTATTGAACAAATACTTAATTCTTGCCAGGGGAATAGGTTTATGATAAAATCGTTTAAGCTTACGGCTCAATAAAACAATTGCCTTACAGGTTTGATACTATTATTAATTTATTTATCTTAATAATTGTAATATGAGTAAAATTGGGGAAAAGATATGTTATTTTTTGTAACAAAAGAGCTGTTCCTATTTTAAGCAACATACTAAAAATTTACTTGTAGTATTTTTGTTTTATTCACACAATCACTTTATTGTTTTTATTATAATATTTAAAATTATTAAGTTAGTAACAAGGATATTCTGATATTTCAAATTTCCATCTTATTTTCTTCTGTGTACCATTTTCACGTTTCCATTAGCTGCGCCGCCAGCTTAGTTTTTTAAGCTTGTCGCCGTGCCTTTTGCCCAGAAACAAATTTTGTTGACTTTTTGAATTAAGTTTCACCGTTAGCCAAAGATCAGGCGGAATTCGCTGGAGTCTCCCCATTTACCGGTGATTTTAGCATTCGGTTGAAAAAATTGACCTAGTCAACGGATCCTCTCTGGCGCTCTCTTCTCGGGAGAGCAGAACCTGTTTCCTAAGCTTTTTGCGAGCTTTCCAGCTAGCTTTTCCACTCTCTTAAGTGCATAATCCAGTTCTCTTAGGTGCTCTCTTTAACTCGAGCAAATATTATTGGGTCTCTTCTGGTTTTTGTTTTTGGCATTGGCTTCTCGCGTGTATTTGTTGATATTAGAAACGTGTTTTTGAAAAACAATAGCAACCTTTGGGTTTCCAAGGTTTCTCAGCAATTCGAATCAGAACTTTTTGGGGATGTTAATTCCACCCAAAGGTATCACCTGGCGATACCCGATATTATCGAGCGAAGGACAAGCAAAGTACATTTCGCCACAAACTGTAATGAATAATGCATTTAAATTACGGATCACCTCACCTGTTAGTTAGGCTCGTAAAGTCATTAGCTGTTGTTAACTATAAACAATATGCCCGTAAAAGTTGTAAACAAACTTGCGTAAGCAAAAAACATTAAGTCAACGTGTTTGACAGCCTACGCAATTCTGAGTTTCAAAAGATCAAATGATAGGAATAATCGGAAAGCAACGCAGATTGCAGCAGGGAAATTGCGATAGTTCATAGTTGTTGCAATGGGAATAAAAGCGTAATGGAAAATTCAGTAACCTTGATTTGTTTCTTACTATCACATGGGGCTTAGAAACAAAGAAGCTATAAAATTTTTGGAAAGCTAAGAAAATACTAATAATACTAAGAAAATATTTTGCACTTTAAGCGGTAGTTTTTAGTCCTAGAAACTTTATGTTATAAAGGGATTTAATGATCTGAAACTAGGCTAAAATATAATATTTGATATTTAGAAGTTCTATACCAAGTATTACTCAATTATCTTTAAAAACAATAAACTTGTAAGGCTTAGCAACGATTATATTTAAGAGAAATATTGAGGATCCTAAATTAAATATTAAAGAATCATTATAGAACTTTTCAAATTAAACTTTGTAAAATGTGAATAATATCAACTTGTTGTTGATTGATTCACAACCATAATACCCCCTTTGCGGAGGGGTATGCAAGGCAGAAAAAGTTAAGAACTTGGCGACCCCAATATAGCGGCGCTATCCAATTCCCCATGCGCGTGTCGATTGTGTGGTGGTTTGTGCGGTGTGCTTTGGTCACGTACAAACATATGTGTGCCTTTATATTGCTTTGTTGTTTTCTGTAAACCCATTGAGTGAAAAACAACTCATTAATTAGGCACAGACGCCCCAAGCTCCCAAGTGGAGTAATTAAAAGCCAACACTCAATTATCAAAGAAACTAACAACTTGCAAACAAAGTTTATTTTGATAATATTCCGATAGAAGCTTATGTACTTTTGTAAATTCACACCCATTGCACTATTAGATATCTATTCCCGATCCCTTTGGTGTAAACAAACCCACGTTGCACGTATTGTTGTTTACACATTGCTATCCCAAAGCTTAGTTGTTATTTTTAAGTGCACATTCTGCAGTTCGACTATAGCCATGTGCCGCCTGTTGTTGTTTACAGCAAATTAAAGCTCTTTTACATATCCATCTCCCACATCCACTCAACAACACTCTCGGGCGTCGAGCCCACCGATTGTGACCAATGGCAGGCAAGTAAACAAGTTGGGGAATAACAAAAAAAAAATACTAATAGAATCAACAAGGCGGAAGCGAATTTGTTTACGTCTTATCCAAGAGGCAATTAAAGCAGCTAGCAGCTCATATCTATAGAGAGCGGGTTTATCATAGATATAGAGCAAAAACATAGAGTATGCTTTTGCTCTATATCTATGATAAAACCGCTCTCTGATCAAGTATCGTGTTAGTCACTCTGTTGGACGGCAGAGAAATCATAAAAAAAGCTAATAATTAATATATATAACAAGTAGAAAAAGATCTGAACGAGTTACTTTTACTTTTGAATGTCTTATCCATGGCTTTCTTTTCATGAAGAACTATGAAACGTCCGCACATTTGGGGAATTCTTTAGGCTAAAACTTTAAAATAAATAAAATAAATGCTAGCAAAAAGTAATAGCAGTGAAAAACTTAATTGTTTAGTTTGTTTTTCATATTTACAATACAAATTTTCTTAAATGGACACATCTAAACCTTTGTAGAGTGATAAACCCTTAACTTGGCATATAAAATGGCATATAAAATGCTATATAATATTAATAAAACCTTAATTAAACTCTGCAACTAAAGTTTTTGTAGCCTTCAGTTATTTCCACAAAAAGAAGATCATTGAACGGAGAAAAAGCTGAGGTGACACAACACACACCTCTCTGCTCTCCAACTAATGACCCTGGCGATCTCTCATAATTTACGACACCAGTTGGCCATAATGTTGCCGCTTTTTTGGCTCATTTTGACTCTCTGCTCTGCTCTGCCGGCAAGATCATTGATCGCACCGGTTTTCGTGAGGGGGCCTGCCCTCAGCCGGCTTCCGCCTTCAGGGGGGGGCCCGCATTAATTTCTATGCTCCACCTAAACTGCGTAGTTGGCTTGGCCGGCGTCATATATAGTGCCATATACTCGTAGTAGTATCTGCCGATGTGTGTCAAGCTATAGGTTTGCACAAATACATGTGAGATTTTCGCATATAAACGACTATTCTTGGTTGGTTAAGGCGCGAGCGACACACGCGCTCTCAACTATTTCGACCTTGATGTGACTAGTAGCGGCATTATCTATCCACTGGCGTTGTTTTGCCTGTCCTGGCACTCGGAATATATTACATTATATATACTATACATGTATGGATGGAGATACAAACATACATGCGAATGAAGGGGCTCGTCTCATGTTGTTTGTTTCGATTTGGATGTAACTTGTTTTCAATTAAAGCCACCAGAACCAGTTCTGGTGTGGTTCGCTGAGTGAAAAAGCGAAAGATGAAGTGCACGCCCCTCTTTCCAAATTAATGATAAGTGAACACGATATCTTATGGATTCCCTTTTAAGATCACCAAGCTGGAAATGTTTATAAATTTTCTAGATATGGGGATCTGTATGGGAATTGTTCTTTAAAGGATGTTATAAAACCCAAACTATGTTGAAATTATGAATGAATAAGGTAATAACTTTGCTTAGAGTGAGCTTAAGAAGAGAAAATTATTAAGGATATGGAATATAAGGCTTTGTGCCTCATTTTTTTTAGCTCTGTTAATCAAATATCGAAAAGTAAAGAATCCTAGTTAGTAAGCTGATCTTTTTCCGAATTTGGAATCTAAGAATGCCTGTAGATTAACCTCTCTCTGGGCGCCAGAGCCCCATTTATCCAAAAAATAGTCTCTGCTTTGGAAATTCAAAATTTAATTCTGTAAATGCAAGCCATCATCAAATCGCAATCAAGTACCCGGGCCAGCGTCATTCCCTTTCAAGTATGTACAATTAGCGGGGAAAAACAGTCGCCGCCGCAGAGGTTCACGAACTCCAGCGGAAGTGCAGGCATTCACGGGGGGAAAACTCCGGCACAGCCCACAACCCACAGCTAGGCCATCGAGTGGCCACCTTCGGCCGATGGCTTCAGTTCACTTTGACGGACTACTCCGGACGGACGCACGCGCTCGACAAGGGGAGCGGAAACTGCGCTGCTATATCGCGAACCCTCCGCCCGTATCTTGTGCAGAGGCTCTCTTATCTTTCGCGGCGGTTGTCTTATCAGGCGGAAAGTCAATCTTATCGCCAGCAGCAGCAGTAGAAACCCGGGGAAAAGTAGTGAAAAGCAGCCAGCTCAGTGTGACAAAAATTGGTTGGAATTCAATGTGTTTTTCCGCGGCTCCTCGATGTTCTGCTTGCTTAGTTAGCTTGGGGTAATAATCGATCGACGCGCCCAACTAAAATTAACTTCTTAGTGTAGTAAGAGGTATCAAAGGTGCCAAGACTAAGAGATATCAGTAAAAACTATCAACAAAAGGGTAGAACCTAACCTCAAAGAGCCACAATATTCGTACCGATAAAGTGCGGGCGTTTATTTTATAAAACAAAGACCGGTGATAAGGTGTAATCAGTGCGTGGACGAGATCGTGCCGTGCTCCCTAAGTCCTAATCCGAATCCAAATCTTGCTAGATCGATCTCTGATTCATCGGATTCAGCTGAATTTAGCCTTGGTATTTCCCCTTCCTGTTGAGAATTTACGACCGATTGGAACTCGGACAGAAAACGATTAGATAAACCCGTAGAATGGTTGTGGGTTGTACTTTACAGTGTTAACTCCATGCACAAGCACACGCTCCACAACAACAAACACAAACATGATGATTAATCGCCACTAACTTACTCACACTCACTAACTAAGTCCCAGCAACTCTGCAACCTCATTACTAAACGCAACGCCTAACTACGTGTTTTGCCGCCTAATCGCAAGAGCAACCCATTTCTTCTACGCACACAGATCAGGATCAGGATCGAGAGCAAGGTAACCAGCCAGCCCTTCATGTTCCACAACTAGAGAGCGTCTGCTCAGCCACGAAAGGATTAAACCTCCATCTGCCATTCCAACAACATGCCGCTCTTCACGAGGAAGTCCCCCAAACAGGGAACGGACGGAGCTCCCCAGATGGCCCCCCGCATGAATTCCGGATCCTCCCAGGGTAGCCACATTAGCAATAATAACAACAACAATGCCGTTGCGGACAAGTCGAAGCCACCGCTGGTATTCCACTGCCAGCTGGCCCATGGCAGTCCCACCGGCCTCATCCACGACTTCTCCAGCGTGCGCGAGTTGTACCAGAAGATAGCCGAGTGCTTCGACATCTCCGAGAAGGACATCCTCTTCTGCACCCTCAACTCGCACAAGGTGGACATGGCGCGCCTCCTGGGTGGCCAGATCGGCCTGGACGACTTCATATTCGCCCACAGGAAGGGTCGACCCAAGGAGATCGAGATAATAAAGTCGCAAGACGCTCTCGGCCTGACTATCACGGACAATGGGGCCGGCTACGCCTTCATCAAGCGGATCAAGGAGGACTCGATCATCGATCGCATCGAGCACATCTGCGTAGGCGACCACATCGAGAAGCTCAACGGCCAGAACATGGTGGGCAAGCGACACTTCGAGGTGGCGCGCATGCTCAAGGACATACCCACCGGCCAGACCTTCACCCTGCGTCTGGTGGAGCCCGTGCGGAGCGGCTTCCAGGGCATCGGACCGCGTAGCGGGTCCAGGGCCTCCGGTAGCGGCATGCCCGGAGGACGCAACTACGGCAGTGGCAAGGAGACACTGCGGTTCAAGGCCAACGGCAATGCCCAGATCGAACCGCAGTTCGACGAGGCGACCGTGGCCGGAATAGAGGCCATCAACAACCTGCTGGAGTCCTTCATGGGCATCAACGACACGGAACTGGCGTCGCAGATCTGGGACCTGGGCGACCAGAAGTCCAACTCGATGGACTTTGCCGAAGCCATCGACAACTCGGATCTGGAGTCCTTTGGCTTCACGGATGACTTTATCATCGAGCTGTGGGGTGCCATAACGGATGCCCGGCGCAAGTCCACGGTTAGCCCCAAGTAACCCCAGCGACCAACCAACCCGTCTTTGCCCAGAGTTTCGGACTCGGATTCTTCACTTAGCCTGTCTATTGGGGTCCAATAAAGCGCCCAGAAATGTGGACTGTCTTTTAGTAATGGCTATTCACCACCTATTGTCTACTTGTTTTAGAGCCTAGTTATATCTATCACACATCTCGTGCTATCATATTCCCCATATTCGAGCCCATGTCGCCGCCTGCCTTTGCCAATTATTTAGTTGTTCGTATGTTGCCCGCACGGCAATCTGCATATTTATTATTATATTTTTGTTCAGACGGACGGTGGAGATAGAGGAGGAAGTGTTGATGATGATGAGGCATCCATACTATATATATATTTTGGTACAATTTGTTCGATGTACATACGTATAACTGTATTTCTTTAGTTTTATTATCATTTAAACAATACAAATACATTTAAATTATTTAAATCGAATTTGATGTTTGTTTTGTTTTGATTTTTTATTATTTTATTTGTTGTCTGACTTGGTAAGTTTGTTTATTTGCTTATAAGTTACTCTGCCAAGAGGGTATTATGAGTTTTATCTTAAGTTTAGCAAGGCAGCTAGCATGACCAGCATCACCAGTCAAGCCGATCTAATCATGTCCTTCCCTCTGTTTTTATCTTTCATTATCTATTCCCAAGGAAGTTTTATTTTAAATCAGTATATATCTCATTGAAACCCTCAGCCTAGTCTTATTTCTGTTGTAGATAGTTTATAAGTCGTGGTATCAATACAGCCTCTATATCTTATAGCTCTCACAGTAAGGATCATTTCAACTAATCATAACTTCATGATTTTTTCAACATAAAGAAATCTTAGTTAAACATAGTTTAAGAACAATCCTCTAGCTCCTGCTGAAACAATCAAGAAAACTAGCATATCTCTCTATTATATATAAATGTTTTCTGCAGCTCCAGCCGTGTAATCATTTTATATTTATAATAAGAGAGGGAGAGAGAGAGAGAGAAAGAGCGGACCTAGGTGAGCGAGTATCCCATAGTTCTCCTATGAACCATCAGGACTAAAGGGTATCCAGACTTCACTATCCCCAAGTTACGTAGTCTTTCCGTCTTATTTTCAATTTGATTCATAAGTACGAGCTGCCAGGTTTGCTCGTAGGCGGTTGTTAT
This sequence comes from Drosophila tsacasi, assembly GCA_018904565.1. Taxonomy (NCBI): domain Eukaryota; kingdom Metazoa; phylum Arthropoda; class Insecta; order Diptera; family Drosophilidae; genus Drosophila; species Drosophila tsacasi. The sequence goes on from JAEIHY010011022.1 coordinate 7,725, forward strand.
CTTTTGTTGGCAGCCCCGATGCCCATTTGAATGGCATTCTGAAAATATTCCATCGCTCGCGGCTGTGACGAGTTGTTTGCACGCTGCCTAAATATCTGGTCGCGTTTTTATGACTCTTCTGCGAGATTCGCCTATACATTTTTGGCCAAGGACTCATGCGTAGACTTCCTGCATCAGCATCAGCCTCAGAAGAATTATCATCGCCTGGTTGAGCAACGTCTCCAGTGACGTAGAATCGCACCACCATGACGCGATTTCTGGGCTCTGATCAGATAGCACATACACTCACACACACATTTACTTATTTATTACATGCAAAGAGCTTTCGATTGCGCGTAAACAGCTGCTGTGTGGCGAGCAGCTGATAAGCACAGTTATTAAGATTCGCCAAAAGAGAGCGAAATGGGGAGAGTTCTCACTCTCCGAGAGAGAGAATGGAAGAGGGCGAATGAATGGAGCAGCTGCGCTGCTAGTGCAACACAATTGCACACACACACCAATATGTCTTGCCATGGCAACAAAAGTTACATGACTTTCCGGTTTTACAGGTTTTGTTGTTGCAAGCTTTTTGGCTCTCTGCTGGGGTCTCTTTCTCTCTCTCTCTCTCTATCTCTGGTTCTTCAGTGTGTGCTTGTGTTGGGGCTGTTTAGCTCTCCCACTCGCACTCAGGCAGGTGCCTAATTCGATTAGCCGAGTCGTTCCAACGCTCAGTTTTCAAAGAGAACTCGCCCGAGCAACAAGTGAACGGAAGAATCGGAGATCCGAAGAAACTGAAAAAAATACTAAAGAAACACTAGAAGAACGCTTTAATAATATTGTGAAACGAGGGAAACAGAACCCCAGAGTCAGAGTCAAGTGCTACGGAAACAGAGTGAATCGCGCCCTGCAGTTTCGCTAGTGTTTTCCTCAAGGACAGCGAATTTATTTGTGGCCAGGTAGTGGATTGCGATTAACGATTATATACCCAAAAACAGAAAAGAACAGAATCGAAGAATTTATTCAAAATTTCCATTATACTAGAGATGCCTCGAGATCGGTCGAGAACGTAGCAGCAGCAGCAGCACGACGCCTGCAGACGTATTTCTTGGCAAGATCTTTGGTTAGACTTTGTGCCCGTGTGTTTGTTTGTTTGTTCGACACTTTGTTTTTTTTTTTTGCTCGCGTTCCCCGTTTGTCTGGACTTTGATCGTGACTCAACACAAATTGGCAAACAGCAGCCCCCGACAACCAGACCCATTAAAACCACACACATTATAAGCCCCTAAAACTCGTCGCGAAATGTAGCCAATCTGCCTTGATTGAATATATTATTTGATTTGATTCAGTTTCGGGGCTCAAAGTTTGCAGTGAAGTGTATTGTTGTGGTGTTGGTGGTGTGAGCAGCTTATCTGGACTTTTGTGTGTTTGTGTGGAAGCCCGACGAGTCTCCTTTGTGTCTTTGTCCGGATATAAAGCTCCTGGAGTTGGCCCCATTCTGGGGTTTCTTTGTCGTAAACAACCTAACGGCTTTGGCCATCGTAATCGCCTGATTTCCACGCGTTTACATCGTATGTTTTTCGCTCCACAATTCGCGCTTTTCTTTGCCCGCAGCTTCGCAGGTGAAAGTGAAGCGCGGGGCGGCAACGCGTGACAGATGGCGTGATGTCTGGCAGTGTTTCGGGGTTGTGGGACTGTGTGTGCGTGTGTATAATCTTAGGGACCACCGATCTTAGGTGCCCCTCATCCTTGGCTACACTGGGAGAAAAAGTTGTAGTTGCAGAACCACTATATTTAGCAAGAAACTATTTAAATAATGTATTTAATAGGTAGAATACCTGTAATATCTATGAATTTAATTTTTTGTGTGTTAGTTGAGACCACAGGGTTACCATTAGTAAACTTTGACCAATTTTATTATTATTACAGAAAGAGAGAAATCACATTATGATATTAACACACCTTTTAGGGACATTTAAGACCTAACACAAGTTTACTTTAAGGAAACTGTTCGATTATCCTTTTCTACATGCTAAAAATGAATCATAAACTAGGTATATTGGCCTTTCAAAATAGTTCTTATCAACGGGCATATCAAGTTGTTATTTTTTTTTTAAGAATAACAAATTGTTTTGTAGAGGAAACTTAAAGATAGGGAAATTCTAGTTTTCACTAACAAATTTTGAAGTAGTTTGATAAGATTAGAAAATATTTTGAAAGTGAAAGAAGTATATTTACTAGGTAGTTAAAGTCCATGAAAGTAATAACAACTATATTCATTCAACAAACTAAAAGCAAAAACTAAGCAAAAATCAATAGAAACTGGCAAAAATTGGGTAAAATAAAACAATTAAAACCATTTTAAATGCATTTAGAACAATAATTCTCTTAAGGCATATTTTGATTAGCTTTTTATTAGATTTTTATTAGGAGATTATTAAAAAAGCACCATAATTTATAGGTTCTTTGTTGTCTGCGCTTGCTAATTTGCAGATCGATCGTAAAGCCTTATCTCTCAAATATTTTCAAATTCCAGTTAGTGCAAATAAAATACAAAATAATCTGGTCAAGATTGTCGAGTATAAATGTACTGATATATCGACGACCGTTGGCCCCACTGCCAAAAGCCAAAAATCTAGCCATAATTGTTCGTTAAAATCGCTTAATTATTGTGCAATGTTGGACATTGAACTCCGTTGGCTATTCACTATTTATTAACGAACTTGTTTATCCGTCAGAGTGTGTGTGGTTGAAACACGCCGACGACTCGATATCGCGTGATGTCTTTCGGGGAGCACAAACGATTAATTCCAGACTCACACAGTGGGTTTTGGTTTTATTTGTGTTTTATCATTCCCGAATGGTAGAACACGCCACTGGTATCGATAGTAACCATAGTTGTGGTTGATAAGCAACATTCAATGGGGGTTTATCACTCCAATTCTCTTTTCCTGGCACTCGTAAATAGTTCTTATCCCAGATAAGAGGTAGAGAGTGTTCTTAACCAGGTTTTAATCTTGCCCTGAACTTGTGGTAAATAAACTTAACCGCCTGCTGGGTAATTTAAATGAATTCTTATTAAAGGGTATTTGTAGATTAACAATTGCGGTCAATAAAATGTAACCACAGTCACTCTCTGTTACAATATTAATAGCAATGCAATACTACCAACCATTTAGTATAAAAAAACTAAGGCGTTACTCATCTTATTTACCTTTGTAAGTCCGAAACGAAAGACGAGGCCACACAAACGTTGAAAGTTTACGTGGCTAAGAAGTATACTGACTACCGACCCTCGATCTTTGATATAGATATAGATATTTAGATAGATTCTATATAATACATACAAAAAATGATATATACCCTAACCTTCTTTATAATTACCCTCCAATTTCACTATTATATAGAGGGAATATTCCCCTTTTGATAGCTATTTTTCATGTTAATACGGTTCGCTATGCCTCTGACCCGATCTGTAAAATATATACAGTACACACAGGCAGCTGCTTTGTTTATAATTTTCATTTTACGCCTATACATCTCCGACGTCACGTCCGCCGCTTGGCAACATTTGTGTTGCCGCTGCCGTTGCTGTTTCTGTTTTTCTGTTGTCTGGGTGACATTGATGTTGCTACGAGATGTTGCTAGCTCCTCCTCACCTCGCTTCGAGGCTTTGTCACCGGGCATGCAGACAGACACTACGCTCACCTTGACTTTGAGCACACAGAGCTCGAAAAAGGTTAAAAATAAACGAATGCAGCAACGGCAACGATGGGCAGCGATGGGGCTTCCAAGCACAGGATGCGGATGCCTCTGATGCAATTTGTCTATTTTCCGCAAACACTTGGCGTTGCCAAGTCAAAGGCCCATATACATATATGTCTACAGAGATGTCAGAGCCAAAGTGCTTTATGGCCTATACAAATTACTCATGCCGTTTCCGCTCTTACCCTTTACAGTTGCCGACGTATCGCCGACGAAGCGGGTCCAAAGTATAGACCAGAGAACGTGGTAGAATCGATTCCTTTGCGGCGCATTTGACCGACCGCCTGGCCTGCCCATAAACATGACCGCCATATAACCGCACACCACGGACGAACGAAACCACACAAAGAGTCGGAGCTTTGCGATTAGACAAGCAGATTAGAGAGACCCAAGGCTGTCCCCCAGGAGAGCCACACTTTGCCGGCAAGGAGACTAGACGGAGTAAGGAGGAGTATTACCAAAGATGAACAGCCTGGCACGAGTGTTTAGCAACTTCCGCGACTTCTACAACGAGATCAATGCGGCCACGCTGACAGGAGCCATCGATGTGATCGTGGTGGAGCAGCGGGATGGCGAGTTCCAGTGCTCGCCCTTCCACGTCCGCTTTGGCAAGCTGGGCGTGCTAAGGAGCAGGGAGAAGGTGGTAAGTAAACATAAACTAGAATAATTTGAAGTGGCGGAAATGGGATAAGATTTAGGGTATCAAAATTATATAATTGGATAGAAACCTTAAGTCTTGGAATACAAACAAAGAATTTTAAATAGACTTCCAAGAGTTTTATGCAACATCTTAATTTATATAATCATACAGCTTGTAAAGCTGATAATTACCCATGTTCCCGTCAAACATTTAATTTCAAGGAAATACAGAACTGTTCCTCTTGAACAAACCAACTTCCGGTTGTTCAAAAGAGACAGCTTTTCATGGAAAAATACACACAATTAATTATTTCCCTCCTCTCTCTCTCTCTCTCTCCAGGTGGACATTGAGATCAATGGCACACCCGTTGACATACAGATGAAGCTGGGCGACTCCGGCGAGGCGTTCTTCGTGGAGGAGTGCCTGGAGGATGATGATGAGGAGCTGCCCGCTAACCTGGCCACCTCGCCCATTCCCAACAGCTTCCTGCAGTTGCGGGACCAGGGCAATGACACCATGGAGGACATCAGTGGAGTGGCAGCCGACAAGTACGTGCGAATTTGCTTCCAATCTCCGCCAGCTTAGACTCATTCCGTTACGTCACTTGCTAAACCATTTTAGAAACGCTAGCGAGGAGCTGCAACTGCCACTGCCGTTGCCGCGACGCAACTCCATAGACTTCTCCAAGGAGGAGCCCAAGGAAGCGGCCGTCGAGGGCGGCAAGTTCGAGAACCAGGTCTCGGATTACACGCAGCGCAGGTACACCCAATGCCTCTCCATGATGTCGCATTTCACCCGGAACGCGCTTTCCACTAACCAAACCGCTTTTCTTTCCACCCAAAACTTAGACACACCGACAACACGCTGGAGCGTCGCAATCTGGGCGACAAGCTCAAGGAGTACACCACCCAGAAGATTCGCCAGGAGTGGGCCGAGCACGAGGAGCTGTTCCAGGGTACCGAGAAGAAGTCGTCGGAGACTGAGCTGTTGGAGAACCAAGGCAGCAAGGCAGCAGAGCCTCAGAAGGAAGTCCAAGTGGCTGACCAAAAAGAGCAGCAGGCAGCCAAGCCAGAGCCAACCCCCACACCAGTCACCATTAGCGAACCCACCAAGGAGGTGGCTGCCAAGGGCAAGACCAAGAAGCGACGCAAGAAGTCCCAGATGAAGAAGAATGCCCAGCGCAAGACCTCTTCCAGCAGCTCCGTGGGCAGTACCGCCGGCGGCGACCTGGCCTCCACAGAGACCCCCTCCCTGGGTGTGACCAACATCGATGAGGGCGATGCCCAAGCTTCCAGTGCCACCAACAACAACAACAATAACACCTCCTCGTCCAACGACGAGCAACCGTCGGCTCCCCTGCTCACCGCCCACACCGGTGATGACAGCCCGCTGAGCGAGCTGCCCCACACTCCAACCAGCAATCCGCGCCTGGATCTGGACATTCACTTCTTCAGCGACACTGAGGTCTCTACCCCGGTGGCCAGTGGATCGGGTCGCGCCGCCGGCGGCCGACCCTCGACGCCCATCCAGAGCGACAGTGAGCTGGAGACGACAATGCGGGACAAGCGACGCGGCGTGGACGAGGAGAACGCCGCCTCGTGGAAGTGGGGCGAGCTGCCAACACCCGAGCAGGCGAAGAACGATGGCACCGAGGCGCAGATGGAGCGCCACTCGATGCTCAGCAACATGTTCAGCTTCATGAAGCGCGCCAACCGGCTGCGCAAGGAGGTGGGCGTGACCGAGGCCGGGGACATCTACCTGTCCGACCTGGATGGTGGTAGTCTGGACCCCGAGATGGCGGCCCTCTACTTCCCGTCGCAAAAGCCCAAGGAGCCGTTCTCGCCGCCGGAGGAGGATCGGGAGAGCGGCAACGGAACCAGTCTGCCGCACTCTCCCAGCTCCCTGGAGGAGGGCCAGAAGAGTCTGGACTCTGACTTTGACGAGGCCAAGCAGCTGCAGCTGCAGAAGGACAACAAGTGAGTGGTTATTGCACCACGATTTCCACTGCGATTACTAATCCTTCTGCATCTCTTCAGGTACTTGGACTTTGTGGCCATGTCCATGTGCGGAATGCCCGAGCAGGGCGGAGAGCCCACGGACGAGGAGTTCAACCGCCACCTGGTCAGCTATCCAGATGTAAGTATCCATAAAAACCCAGTGTTATGTGTGTGTGTTTGCGTCCCATGCACTTCACTGCGCCCCACGCACTGCATCCCGCCTTGTTAACGAGTCTCTTCCCATGCCACGCCCTCATTCGCACCTGCGCGCTCTCTCAGGTGTGCAAAAGCCCCAGCATATTCTCATCTCCCAGCCTAGTCGTACGGCTGAATGGCAAATACTACACTTGGATGGCTGCATGTCCCATTGTCATGACAATGATCACCTTCCAGAAGCCACTAACCCATGTAAGTTGTTGGCCCCAGTGCTCTGGGTGTCCGCCCTCCTCCTGTACATGCCTCTTGTGTTGCTCGCTTGCCGCTGCTGCTCGTGCTCTAACCCCACTCTTTGACTCTCTGATCTGATCACCCCCCTGCCTTCGACCAGGACGCCATTGAGCAGCTCATGTCGCAGGACGGCAAGTGTCTGGCCGGCGAGGACAAGCAGGAAGCGGCCGCCCAGGCGGACAGTGCTGGGCAGACCAGGCGCTACTGGTGGAGCTGGAGGCGCTCGCAGGATGCGGCGCCCAACCGAGTTGGATTGCCGCTGGGCAAGGATGAGAAAGGTATAGTTAAAGTGACTCAATCATCACCAGAAGTTGAGCTAATTCCTCGATTCGCTTCTACAGATGGCGACCAGGCTGCAGTGGCCACGCAAACCTCGCGGCCCAACTCGCCAGACATCAGTGATCCGACGCTGAGCAAGAGCGACTCCCTGGTGAACGCAGAGAATACCTCGGCTCTGGTGGACAACCTCGAGGAGCTGACCATGGCCTCCAACAAGAGCGACGAGCCCAAGGAGCGGTACAAGAAGTCGCTGCGCCTAAGCTCCGCGGCCATTGTAAGTCGCACGACCCTTTGACCCTTGCCAAACCCCTTCTAAACCCTTTCGGTTTTAGAAAAAACTAAACCTAAAGGAGGGCATGAACGAGATCGAGTTCAGCGTGACCACCGCCTACCAGGGAACGACGCGCTGCAAGTGCTACCTGTTCCGCTGGAAGCACAACGACAAGGTGGTCATCTCGGACATTGACGGCACCATCACCAAGTCGGACGTGCTGGGCCACATTCTGCCCATGGTGGGCAAGGACTGGGCACAGCTGGGCGTGGCCGAGCTCTTCTCGAAGATCGAGCAGAATGGCTACAAGCTGTTGTACCTCTCGGCCCGCGCCATTGGCCAGAGCAGGGCGACACGCGAGTACCTGCGCTCGATTCGGCAGGGCGACGTAATGCTGCCGGACGGGCCGCTGCTGCTCAATCCCACATCCCTGATCTCGGCCTTCCACCGCGAGGTGATCGAGAAGAAGCCGGAGCAGTTCAAGATCGCCTGTCTGTCGGACATTCGAGATCTCTTCCCCGACAAGAAGCCATTCTATGCCGGCTACGGCAATCGCATTAATGTGAGTTTTAAGTTTAGCAGGCAAATTATTAGAGCTTAATGACTGATCTTGATGGGGATTCTTTATTTGTTGCAGGACGTGTGGGCCTATCGCGCCGTGGGCATACCCATTATGCGCATCTTCACCATCAACACCAAGGGCGAGCTGAAGCACGAGCTGACCCAAACATTCCAGTCCTCGTAAGTAGAGCGATTCCTTCGATCCTAGACTAGATGTATCCGCACATGTGTCTCTCTCTCTCCCATGTACTATATAATCTTTATATATATATTGGTTCCGGTGTTGCTCATTACTGAACTCATGCCACATCCGATAACGTTAACCAAAACGCAAAAAAAACCAAAGCTAATTGGCACAAAAGTCGTATTAACTTCATTTACGTAACGCTAGGTGTTTCCCGACTAAGCTGTGCTTGAGTGTACTCTCCCCCTATCTGTGTCTAGAGTCTATTCATTGAACGAACTGCCCCAAACGCACCCCCAATCGCAACCAATCAAACGATAGCCTGCCAAACCCAATTCAAGCATTCTCGGTGTTCAAATTTACACACAGTGGCTACATCAATCAGTCGCTAGAAGTCGACGAGTACTTTCCCCTGCTAAGCAACCACGACGATTTCGATTACCGGACGGACGTCTTCGACGACGAGGAGTCCGAGGAGGAGCTGCAGTTCAGCGATGACTACGACGTGGACGCCGAGCAAGATGTTAGCGACTCTAACGATGACGACGACGACGAGGCGATCTATGACGATGATTTTGCCAACGATGATGGCATACAGGAGGACGCCTCCGGCAACGAGCAGTCCCCTGATGTGGGGGAGCTCATCATGCGGGTGCGCCGCGAGTCGGCCACCAAGAACAAGGTGGACCTGGCAATGGCGACCAGATGGTCGTCGAATTCCCAGACATAGTTTCGCAGCCTGCGGCTGACAACAACAAATTGTGATAAGTTTTCTAACAGAGTTAGGAAGGAGTGTGTCCTATATACTAGTTATGTATGCTATATATGTACGTGATGAGTGCCAGATCCGCAGACTCCAAGTTTGCGGACCACCAGTTAAGTTTGGAGAGTATTCTGCAGCAGCAGCAGCAGGTCTTTATGTTTAGCGTTAAGGAGATGAAATCTACAAGCAATATGAATAAGCCACGTTGACCAATAAAGTCTACATGATATTTTTTTTCGCTGTGACCATGGTAATGTTTTATTTTGTGGCATGAGTTCTGAGCTACATCCGGATTTTAGATTTTAGGGTAGTTTATTGCATATCCCGGGGCGCCTTTGTTGCATCCATTGCATACCCTCGGGCTGTGAGCGGATCATAGCATTTCCCCAGGCGCTGCACATAATTTCATCCCAGCATTTCCTACTCTTCTACAGATACTGCAGCATGACGTACATTGTCGACCAACTGTTCCCGCCGGTGAAGCACGACGAGGCCTCCGCGGAGTTCTCCAACTTCAACTACTGGCGCGATCCCATACCGGAGCTGGATATACCCGAACTGGAGGCGGCCCAGGTGACGCCAGTCAAGGCCATCGAGATGGCGGCCACCCTGCGCCCCATTCCCGAGAAGTGAAGCCGAGCTAAACTATAACTATAACACCACCCTCTATGAAGCAGATAGCGCTTTTCCCCAGCTTTCTTCTCTAGATGTGCTTACCAAAAATGAAAAAAATGAAAAAATATGCCCCCATGACCCTGCTTAAGCATAGCTGGCGGCCAGCATTCGTTGTCGTTCGTTTCCACCATCATTTTCATTTTATATTTTATTACAAATCCTAGTTTCTAGCTAAATTTGGGTAGACTTGAGTTGTAATATCCGAAATGGAGTTTATTTATACCCGCAGTGAGTTCCTCTGAGAGACGCCTGCCTGCAAGTTCCAAGAAGCTGCAGCAGCATCGGCTGGCAGTTGTGATTTTCAATTTCATTATTATTTCCCCGTGTGATTTAATTTAAATTAAGGTAATTGTGATGAGGTTTTATTTGGAGTTTCTTTTTCTGAAAACTGTGCTCTAGACCAGACCTATGTATGTATACTTAACTGATAGTCTTTCAATACAAATAAATGCTTTGAAATTCTGAGTAAAGCTTTGTTTATATTTACTTGCGCTGGAAAATCACCTGGGGCTTTATGATATCTGAGTGGATATTTACTGCCACACGATTCCCATGAAAAAGGAGGTGGAGGAGGAGCCAGACACTCATGTTGCAGTGGAAAATTTTCAAATGTGGACGGCGGGGGCTCCCCATCTTCTATGACATCCCTGGGGCTGTGCGTTGGCGGGGGCGAATTTTATTTGTCAACGTAATTTTGCCAATTCAATTAATGCTCATTTAATGCAGAGCAGATTGGAACCCGGACCGGGCAGCATACACATTGGCATACAAAGGCCCACAGCGACGACGACGACGACCAACGAAGTGGGCAGTTTAAGTGGCCACAAATGGTGGGTCCGTCGATCGGTCATGCAAACTTAGTGCAAACTCAGCAGCACATCCACAATTGCCTTTTGTCTAGGGGGTTCAACTCTCCCAAAAAAAGGGAGGTGATTTGGATTTAAATTTTATTTTGTCTGAAATACAAATTTTGAATTTATTTGAAATTATTTCAAGACTTATATGCAAGTTGTGGATTTATTCCTTTGTATTACAGGTTTATGTTTTAAGAATAAAAGCGACCAAATGTAGTTTCAAAATATGATTCCTATTTCTTATTTTTGCACCCGGTTTACAGAGGGTCAAAGGATAATGTACGAGTATGGCAGTAATGGCGAGAAGAAGGCATCTCTTACCGCATAAAACATATCTCTATTTATATTAATGATCACCAGGCAAGTCGATAAAAAAGACACCTTTGCATTTCTTTTGTTTAAATTATATTTACTCTTCCCTCTTCTACGAAAAGAAACTAAACAATTGGAAATAAGAGACCTTTTCAGTACCCAATTCTCCAAAGTGTATCTCTATCTAAGCAGATCGTAGGAAAATTTACAGGCATAATGCTCCTACCCTCCGCCAAAGACCCCGCCCATGCGAATCAGCATTATTATGTTTATACAGTTTGATCATCGCACAGCCCCTCCAGACACACAATTGAAATTTAAGCAGATTTAGTAGCTGTTTATATTAATAATGTCGCTGCTTGGAAAGAGAATCAGCTGATTCGAGGCAAGTGCTTATGGTTTTGTTTGTAACGCACGACCAAGTACAGTAGTCACTAGACAAAGGCAGCCCAATGGAGCTCTATTAATCCCTGGCATTAGGTTACCTTAGCATTTCCTACTTAATCATTGAAAATTTATTGGTTTATAGAGTATATATATCCTTATAGAAAATACAGAAAAATCAAGCAAAAGGACCTGAAAATCCTCATGTTTAACCTATTCTAATACGTCTTTGGTTAAGAACCTCGACTTGATTAAAAACATTCCATAATGAGATTTAAATTACAGCCTACGTGCTGCGGTGGTGAGTGCAACTCAATTGAGCGCCACTCAGAGTCGCCCCACAATTGAGTGCGAAACACTCACTTGGAGCTTGGTGCTCGGAAGGTATAAAAGCGGGAGCCGGCCAGTGCACAGCCAACAGTTTCCTCCGGTTGACCACAGAGCGAACACTCCAGTGTACCATAATCTTCCTCGCAAGAAACACAAAAACCTATTTCAGTATGAAGAACGCCATTGCCATCCTGCTGTGCGCCCTGCTGGGTCTGGTGAGTAGTCTCGAGGAGCAGCAGAGAGTGGAGAGCTGAGGCTGACCTCCATTCGATTCCCGTTCGCAGGCCTCCGCCGCCGAGTACAAGCTGCGCACTCCCGAGGATCTGCAGGCTGCCCGCAAGGAGTGCGGAGCCAGCAGCAAGGTGACCGAGGCGTTGATTGCCAAGTACAAGACCCTGGACTACCCCGATGATGAGATCACCCGCAACTACATCAAGTGCATCTTCGTCAAGTTCGACCTGTTCGAGGACACCAAGGGCTTCAAAGTGGAGAATCTGCTGTCGCAGCTGGGCCAGGGCAAGGAGGACAAGACCGCGCTGAAGGCCGACATCGAGAAGTGCGCCGACAAGAACGAGCAGAAGTCCCCTGCCAATGTCTGGGTCTACCGCGGCTTCAAGTGCTTCCTGGCCAAGAACCTGTCCCTGGTCCAGGCCGCCGTCCAGAAGAACAACTAAGCACATACGCGGCGCAGCACACCCAGCACTTTCCGCTCTCAATTTTAGAACCGCGAAAGGAGAACATGCCATCGAACGAGCAAGGCAGCAGCATTTTCCGGTTGGAAATGCCCTCTCTCTCTGGCCCTGCATTCCTACAATTGAAATAAAAATCATATAATAGTGCTTGAAAAATGAACTGCTCAATTTATTTCGCTGCCACACACACACATCATGCATAAGTTATTAGGCCTAAATCCGGGATAAGGTGGCTCCTAGAGTTGCTTGATGGGAGAACGGGATACCAGGCGGTCGTCCATCATCATCATCATTCCATCATTCCCAAGAGAATCTTGTCCCGCCCAAAGGAAAGGCATTGAACGCTTGTTTAATTCGGATATATTTGTCATCTTTTCATTTCGGTAAAATGCAACTTCTCTTTTGTTTACTCTATATATTTTTTTAATATATAAATTCTGCACTTTTCTTTTCTTTTCTTTTCTTTTTTTATATATATATTTTGATGAATTTCTTCTTTTCCCAGCATTCTTTCTTTCTGTCTTCTTTTGTATATATATTTTTTTTTATTATAATTTTCATCCTTCTTTTACTCAAGTTGCCATTCTTTTAACTTCTTTTATTACGGCTTTTGTTTCTTCTTTTCTTTTTCTTTTTCGTTTCTTTTTTTATGTATATTTTTCTTTTTATTTGATATTTGAAAAATAAAATGTGTGAAAAGAGGGGTGTTTGGTGTATTTTGGGTGCTTCAAAAAACATTATAGCCAAGTCAAGAAATATACGTTTTCCATGATGATTTTTTATTGTTATTTTTTGTCCAAGTTTCTTGCTCTTTTTCGCCTGTTTACTTGCTGCAGATGCATATTTATTTTTTTTTTGTATTGAAACGAAATATTTTTTCTGGCGCTTTCTCTTGTGACTTTTGTTTTTGCTTTTTTCTTTTTTTCTTCTTTTCTGTTTTTTGTTTTATTTATTTAGCAAAGAAGTTTGGCAATGAAATAATGTTTTTTGAAATAATATTGTAAAAAAATCTGAAATCAAATATTTATTGGATTAAAGAACAGTGTCGGTTAAATCAAATAAAGGCTCTATTGGTCGTCCCCCAAGACAAGTCAATTACTTTTACAATTATATTTAAAATCAGTCAGTCTCAGATCTCAGATATAGAAATCTATAATTATGATTGTTACGTTCAAAGCATAGCTCGTAAATAGCAACAATTGGTTCTCATTTAATAACTCATTAAGGCCTCTCAACTAGCTGTAGTCAATTAATATTAATATATTGTATAACAATACTACAAGTATAGATTTGTATTAAAATTCAATTATCCAATTGCCCTTTCTATTTATTAAGTAAGAGCGCTTATCGGAATCTCTTCACAAATCTCCATAAGTTGTTACTAAAAGAGCGTAAGCTGCATTTGAACTGAGAACATTCAATCGAAAAGAAGAGTACCAAGAGAGAGACGTAGAGTTTCATTAAGTTAGGAACTAATGCAAATTCGTTATATTTAAAATAAAAAACAATATAATTACATTAAATAATTCATTTAATTTATCTATTAAATAATGTATTTAATATTTTTTTTAAATAATTCATTTAATAACCTACTGCTTTACGTAAAATGCTGACCCAAAGCTATGGAAAATCTCTCAAGAAATTTAGTATCTTAAAGTTAAGCTAGTTATATCGTTTTCCACAAATAATGCTTGTGTTCCACTGCCTCATATTTCAACATTTTGAATGTTGGGTGATTCCATTGCTACATTTACATTTGGATACATTCCATTTTACACGAGTTCTGCGTGGAGTTTTAAAGGAGGTTTGCCCCAAAGGACTTGCCTCGAGATCTTCTGTACACAGAAGAAGGTAGAAGATTGCGTAAAAAGGTTCAAGGCTAATGGAAACCTCTGAAATTTCGCAAAAAATCTAAAATGTTTGGTATTTTTGTAAAAAAAAATACTAGAAAATGTATGGGTCATATTTTTTTAATGACCTAATTTATTTTGTATGAACAAATACATAGCATATCCCAAAAATGTTAAAAAATGTAGCAGTGGAATGCAGGCATAAGACAAGTCCCACTCCCCCAAGTTAGCCACAAAAACAGTCTCGTTCGTTAACGTTCGTAAATGAGTTAGAAAAAAAGAACCAAACACTTACCTTACTACGGTTTTAATAAAACAATAATCAGTAGGGAGCATAGTAATTGGCGCGACCGCGGTAACCCCTGCTGAAACGAAAGACAGACCGGGATTAGTTTGGTCCAAGCGGCATCGGGCGGGCGGCAGCCACTTACATTGCGCGTCGAGCGCCTCGGAAGGTGGAGTGACAGCAGGACCCCCGGGAGACGCGGGCTCCTCGGCCGCGGAAGCTGCCGCGGGCGAAGCGGTTTGTGGTGGAAAGGCCAGGGCGGTTTGTGCGCTTCGACATTACCTATACATGAGGGGAGAAAGCATTATTAATCATACAAAACCAAGGCTATTAGCCATCTTACCTTGATTTGGCGACCCCGGAAGAGGGTCTCGTTCATGGCCAAGGCCGTCTCGACGAACTCCTTCGATCCGAACTCGATGTATGCAAAGCCCTTGGGATGGCCGTCAGCCTTGTTGCAGAGAATGGTGACGCGGTTGATGGTGCCACAGCCGTGGAAGTGGGCCTCCAGCTCCTCGGCGGAGGCGCCATAGTCCACATTGCCCACGTAGACGGAGCGTGTGTCTATCTCCTGCTTCTCCTCAAGCGACAGCGGCACGGTGGCCAGGCCAGTGGTGGAACCACCGGCCATCTGTTTGTCCACCTCGGACTGCATCTGCTTGATCTTCTCGGCCTCCTCCTCCATCTCCTTGACGCGTGCCTTGATGGCCTCCAGTTCTGGGTCGATCTGCATGTTGCCGTCCTCCTTGATAGGGAGTATTATAATCGGATAGATTAAGTACTGGCCACCGGAACTCCCAGCTCCGGATCCAATAATCTAAGACAGACAAGGCGAAGCGACGCTTTGAAAATGGCGACTCTTGCTTTGTGGTATCTCGGTATCTCCCGCCGGAGCTTTGCCGCACGAGCTTTTCCAGGGAATTCGGTTGCGCGTGCTTTCACAGGGCGGAAGCACCGAAACTGGTTTTTTGGCTCGCACTCTCTTGCCCTATACTCTATACTCACCTCGGTCTCTGCGGTCAGTTCGGCCTCCTGATCCCCGTTCGTCTCCTCCAGGGACTCCAGAAGCTGATCTTCGTTAAGTGTGATATCTTCGTCAGCCATTGTTTTGTTTACGTTTAGTGGCGTTCACTTGCAAAGCTTGGTTTTTGGTTGGCAGAAAGCTCCCGGCGTTGACGCACTCTCTGTTAAAGAGCGAGAGGGGGCGGAAAAAGAGAACAAAGAGAGTGTAAGGCTGGACGACTGAGAAAAAGAGCGCTGACCGAGAGCGAATGCAAATGCGGTGAAATTCCTGGCACACTCAAAATGAACAAAAAACAACGTGGGAAAGTTGATTAACCTCGCATGAACGGTGGTTTTCCATTGCACACGAGATTTTACTTACGTTTAAGATATTTACAATACACTAGCTGCTGCTGCTGCTGCTGACGTTTTACTTTGCCCAAAATGGCCGCTGCACAGTGAAATTGTTGTATACTTTAAACTGAAGTTTCACACTCAAAAGGCACCAAAATCGCAGCCTTCTCGTTTTGATAACAAACTTGGGTATCTCTAGCACTCACTTGAAGTTTGTATTATGGCCTAATATTTACAAAATAGACGTACCACGTAAATTTTACCACCGAAATTAATTTTCTCTAGGGTTGTTAATAGGGTTGTTGATAAAATATCAATATATCGATATATCGATATTTTTCTAGAGATGATATATTTATATCACGAATTTTTGTT